>PVIU01013667.1:0-54956 GCA_004026605.1 Ondatra zibethicus | reverse complement strand
ATACACCATATTAGACTATCTCAACCTCATGTGAATACACCATATTAGACTATCTCAACCTCACGTGAATACACCATATTAGACTATCTCAACCTCATGTGAATACACCATATTAGACTATCTCAACCTCATGTGAATACACCATATTAGACTATCTCAACCTCATGTGAATACACCATATTAGACTATCTCAACCTCATGTGAATACACCATATTAGACTATCTCAACCTCATGTGAATACACCATATTAGACTATCTTTTGGGGGTTTGGTTTTGATTTTTTTTGATAGGGTTTCTCTTTGTAACAGCTCTAGTTGTCCTGGAACTTGATTTGTAGACCAGGCTGGCCTCTAACTCACAGAGCTCTGCCTGCCTCTGCCTCCCGAGTGCTGGGATTAAAAGTGAGTGCCACCACGCCTGGCTCATATTGGACTCTCTTGAACCAGACGTCCAAACGCATAATGGATGTCTCAGAAAACAGAACATGTAGAATTCATGGATGGCTAGTGTGTTCACCTACTTACTACAAGGAGGAACAGTCAAACTGATGTAAAAGCTACAGGAATTTGAATAGAGAGAATTAATTTACATCAATACCACTGAAAGCATCATCAGTACCAATGCTTTGGAATTTTCCTGGAAGACATTTCTTATACCTAAGACCCAGTTAATAAGTAGTATAAGAAAGTTGGTCCATTGAGGTGGTTTCAGTGTGTAAGAAGCCCTTGTGCATGGGCTTCACAACCTGAGTCAGATCCGTGGATCCCACCACGTGGCAGGTAAGAACCTAAGCCCGAGTGTTCTCCTCTGCTCTCCACTAGTGAGTAAAAATTTGACATAGATAAGCAAAGAATTTATTGGAAGCTATGAGGCAAATGAAGAGACAAAAGCGGTGGTGTCACCAATGGGTGTCACCAGCTTCTCCACATATATGTGGCCTTGCTTAGATAGATGTGACTGAAATGGTCAGAAAAGGAGATTTGAGGGAGGATCCTCTTCCTTGTGCTGGAGCAACCTTAATCATCAGGAAGATGCTTCTCCAGGAGGAGTGTGTCTGTAGGGCAGTGAAGGGGGACATGTTTCTTGCTCTAACCATGTCCTTGTGGATGGAGTAGCCAGTGTGGTTAGATTAGTCAAGTTGGTGTTTGATGGCATTAAACAACTTTCACTGTGGCTGACTGCCCTTCCTGAGTTACTTATATATTATTATATATATTTATTTATATATTTATATTTATTATATTATTTATATTGTATTATTTATATATTTATATATATTAGTGTGTGTGTATGCTTGTGGAAGTCAGAGACAACTTGCAGGAGTCAATTCTCTCCTGTTACCATGTAGACCCCAGGTATTGAACTTAGGTACTCAGGCTAGGCAACAAGCATGTTCACCTTCTGAGTCATCTTGCCAGCTCCCGAAACACTTCTTTCCTAGACATTTAAGTATGTTCAGATGGGTCTTACAGTCAAGTATTGGGATGAAGTCTTCCTATTCGAAGAGTATACAAGTCATTGCTACTCAATTGAGTATTCATTTGGGAATTGCTAATCATGGATGCTGCTCTTTTCTTAGGATTTTATTTTAAATTTTAAATGAATAGATATTGTTTGCACATGGCACAATATTCAAAAGTAAAGTGTTGCCCATTGAGATGCTAGTTCCTGCTAACCCTTGCTGCCTAACCACTCAGTTTCCTTATGTAGGAACAGCTGTCATTGCCAGTTTCCTGGGTAACACCCGAAAAGCGTATAATTTTGTTAAAAGCTAGCATAACCATTTATGCACCTGCATCTTGCTCTTCATGATTTGGATGCATATTCTCAGGAGAGCTGTTTCTTTCTTTCTACTGACATCTGCTTATTTGGCTAGGCTATGCTCTTCCTTTCTTATATTTCCTCATGAAACTTTCTGTTCCCTTTCTCTTTTAATTAAAACCTGAAAATCAATAACCACATACTTCAGACTATTATCCATTTACTCAAACAGCATTAATTCAACAGATAGGTACAAGGTGTCATCTGCAAGAGCTCAGGCTGTTCTTGCACAAGGAGTGTACCAATGAGCAGTGACATTCATTTCTAGCAGATGGGGGTTGCAATAGACTACTTAACAAGGATAATGAATGTGAAGGTGATGGGTACAGTTTGAAATGTAATGACTATATAGGTTCACCTGGGAAGGTGAAATTTGAACAAATACTAGGAGATGTTGGGGGAGCAGGTCCTTTGAGAGCCTTGAGGACCTTGGAACCATAGATGTTAGCTTTATTTTGAGTGAGATGGAAACTGTTGTAGGGTTCTGTGTGTAAGATAGGCTGTGTGTAAGTACCAGTCTTGGTTTGAGGTAGAGAAAAGATTTGAAGGGGTGAGGCTGGAAGTAGGGAGACTATTGTCAGTCCATTTGGGATGCTAAAGCAAAATGCCTTCAACTTGGTCATTTATGAACAACAGAAACTCATCCTTCACAGTTCTGGACTAGAAAGTCTAAGATGAAGAAGCCAGTAGATCTGAGTCTGTTGAGAATCCATCACCTTGCATGTGTTTCCTCATAGCAGATAGAGCAAATAGGGTCCCTCCAGCCTCTCTCATAAGAGAACTAATTACATTCATGAAGCTGGAGCCCTCATAGCTAGTCATGCTCCAATGGCCCTCTTGTTTGTTGACCAAACGTTTTATGAGGTTACTTTTGAGGTGTCACAGAATCCAGAAACATGAATGAGAATAATAGCGGAACAGCCGTCAGAGTGATGAGAGAGCTGAGTGGAGTTGGGGGATGGTTGAAGGATAGGTGGTACTTATTTTGGAAGAGAGAAGTTTGGGGGTTATGGTCTTGCCATTCAAGAGGAATGGAATGATTTTGTCTTATTCTTAGTAAACAAACAAAAACTAGCAATAAAGAAATGAAAATTTCTGGTGCTACATTAATGTAATATATGTGAAATTTCTGGAGATGAAAATCAGCTTTACTGGAAAGAGAAACTTTCAAAGAAAAATGAGATCAGTGATTCTCAAAGTGGCATCCCTGAACTGTCAGCATTGGAAACATCTGAAATATTTCATGGCTGATTATAGGCATAATTGCAATGAAAAAAATCAGTAGAAATAATACAATTAAACCAAACTTACTTCATTTGTATGAAATGTTAGGAGAAGTTATTTTCAAATCAAGATAGGTTTTGATCAATTAATATTAATGCCCAACAGAGATTATACACTGAGAAATTGATACTTTGAATCTTAGCATAATTATTTTAGTTTAAACCCTGTGATATGAAATTATTTCAAGGCAGTTCCTATTATAAATTTAAGTTTGTCTCTTAAAACGAGTGGGAATATTTTCAAACAGAAATACTCCTAATGAAAAGACAGCAGTATCAGTAGCAGAATATGGTAATGAATTAAGAGAACTTGCTGGATTTAAAACCATTCATAGCAAACTACTAGGAGGGAAACCAAGGGCAGCGGGTAGACAAATTGTCCTGGTTTGTTTGCTTGCTTGTTTTGTGAACCACTGAGTTTAATTAGGGTAAATTACAGGAGCATGGGCAACTTGCCAGTGGCTACACTGCTGATGAAAATTTCTTCCCCCCCCTACAGGGAACAGAAAGATGGGGAGACAGAAAAGGACTTTTATAGAGTCCCAAACACTATGAAAGAACTCTGTTCAGGGATGTGTAAGATGTTGCCTCTGTCCTTTAAAGACAGAGTTCAAAACTGTACAGCAGCATGGCTTGAAAGAGAAGGAGGGGAAAGGGTTGAGATGGGGAAGGAAGAGGAGAGTAAAAAGCTTGCACTTACAGTAACAGGCATGAGCAAGGAGTTGTGCTAAGACAGCTACCAGGTCATCTGGAGAGTTTCTTTAGCCATTGTAGGGACCGGACCCCATGATGTCATCCTCTGATCAGCCTCACCAAAGGCAGTCCACTCACAAGCACACGCACATTTAGCCCATTGCTGGCTGCTGGCTGTAGGGCTGAGCTCCACAAGCTTTGTAGCTTTTGCCTTTATCCAGCCCACACTCCAGGCTCAGAACCAAGCTTCTTTCAGAGCCGACCTTTTTGGGAATGTGACTGACATCCAGATAAAGGACAACTTGAAAGGCTCGGAACTCGTCAGCAATGCTTAGCCCTGATGAAGTGAGATCAGAGATCTAGCAACCAGGCTTGCCCCGCCCAACCCCACTTCCAGCCCTTGGCAATGGTGTCTTATGTGAGAGAAGGGCTGAACAGCCGTGTTGGAAGAAGTGTATTGGACTTTTCTCTACAACACCTTCAGACCTCCCAGGAGTCCTTGTTTTCCTGGTAATCCAACTCAACTTGATCCTCGGTAGTCTCTGGGGAACTTGCAACCCCTGACCCCTAGCACACACTGGGAATAATGTCTTCTCTTAACACAAAGGAAACACCAAAGAATAACGGTGGGGTTGCCTGCTTGTGCGCTCCAGAACGGGCTCATCTACTAAAGGAATACCAGAAGCTGACAGAACCCTGGAGGTTTGGAAAATCCCAGCTTGGTCTACAGGTATCAGCCACATGCCCTCCACAGGCTTTGGCAGATGGGCTCTGAGCTGGGTGTCCGAAAGACCTTGGTCTTGACATGTTGGCCCACTGGGGAGGCTGGCCTTACATCTGGATTTGCTGGAATGATCAGGCACCTGACAAGGTGAGAGCCTTTGAGAAGGCACTGTACTCTTCCCCCCAACCCACACTGAGATTGGTAGCCCTCTCCAACCCCAGAAACCACAGAAATAATGTCCCTGCCACCCACTGACCAAGACATTGCCTCTCAGTGGTGTTCCTGATCTGCAGTAGATTTACTATCCCATGCGTTTCTGCTACCCACACAGCCGCAAGCACCCCTGCTCCTCCACCGCACCCCACCCACGCCTCACCGGAGTCCACAGTCAAGTAGAAGTCTGTTTTGGAGATGAATTCATGTGAGTGTCTTTAACGTTGATGAACTTATAAACATCCTGCAGGATTGACTAGGCTTTATCATCTCCTAGATAACCAACTGGGAAGGCTGACTTTGAACGGGATCTAGCTGATGCCGGTGCAGGTGAGCTGGTGAGCTGACACCCCACCCTTTCTCAGGATTAGCTCTTCCCCTTCCAGGCTGCCCTTGGAATCTATAGCTCACTACTTGACTGTCCTTCAGTGTTAACTTGGACGGACTCCAGGTTCTTCTGTTGTTACTCACTGTTGATAACTGTCATCATACCTCAGTGGTGAAGTGGTTGTAGGCACATTCTTTCTTTTCTTGTATCAGTAGCATCACCATTGTTAGGACCAATCATGAGGCTGCCATGCTCAGACTGATCTGGGTTCACATGCTGGTTGTACCTTAAGCAGCCCTGTAACTTTTTTTTATTAAAAATTAATTTAATTACAACAACTCTCCCTTTCTTCTCCCTCCAATGATCCTCCCACATACCCCGTCCCTACTGTCCTTTAAATTCATGGCCTCTTTATTCATGAACTCCTTATTGTATGCATATATGTATTTATATATTCACATATATATTCCTAAATCTATATGAATAAACCTGTTGAGTCTATATAATGTTACTTTATTTATGTTTTCAGGGCTGACTATTTGTTACTGGACAACCTCTCTGACTCCAAACTTTACTTAATTGCCTGTAGTTCTTTGTGTAGGGCAAATACCTTGGCAGTAACCAACATCTCTCTAATTGAACTTAGTGCTAGTGAAATCATGGTTATTAAAGAAGAATTCATAGCTGTTAATTTACTAAACTAACATAATCCCTAGCCACAACCTATAAACATTTGTCCTTATACCACAGCCCTGTAACTTTGACCCCATCACATGACCTCTCTGAGTTGCTCGTAATGATCTCAGTTTCCTCAATTGTAAATAGAGATAAAGATAACTACTTATCAGCATTGGTATGATGCTTTAAATGAAAGAAAAGATGCAAAGCTCTTTGCTTTGTCTAGAAAATGTGGTCAGTAAGGGATAGCTTCTGTTATTAGATTTCTATTTTTCAATTGGTGTTAAGAGTTTGGTCTGGAACAACTCATATTTGTTTCCCTAGAAGCAAAGCAAGCTGTTCATGGCTAAAAATACACACATATATTTCTAATTGAGTCTAGGTAGGGTCCGAATAACTCAGTTTGTACATGTACGACTGGTTCCAGAGGGAAGCTAGAAAGATGGGCCCAAGTCCTATTCATTTCTGAGATTGGAACAGACCTGCTTTCCCCAGGCTCCCAGGTCCTGTTAGCAAATTAGCAGCTGGGAGGGTCACCCGTCTAACTCCAGGAGGGCTGATGTTTCTGTGGGTGGTTGCCATGGAAATACTTAGCAGGGGTCTGTGGGTGTGCTCAACCAACAAGCAGAGAATGGGGTGGGAGACAGCAGATGGGAGACAGTGACCTCCTGGAAAGCATGCCCTTTGGCATGTGTTGAACTGCAGCCTCTTTGGTAAGTACTAGCTGTGCTGTGCTGTGCTGTCTGTCCATCCACCCAGCAGAGCCTCTCTGGGAATCAGACCCTGAGAGAGTGTCCAGCCCACGCTTCCATGCATAGGCATAATCCCTGAAGGCCCTCGGCCTCCCTTGACTTCCATGAACCCTGCCAGCACAATGCTTATTTACCTTCAAGCACCAAAACCTGGTTTTAGTATAAAGAACTCTGACCCCTTCTTTGTCCAGAACCAGAAATGTCAAACCACGGGGAAGAGGCTCTGTATTAACTATTTCCTTATCACCTTGATGAAGTATCTAACAGAAGGGAGAAAGGATTTTTGGCTCGTGGTTTAGGAGTGTACAGTCCATCATGGAGAAGAGGTGTGGCAGAGCTCGTGGTAGTGGGGAGCAAGCAGCTGAGACTCCCCAAGTCTTAATGAAGTAAAAAACAAACAAAACCTTGGGCCAAAAGTGACCCATTTCCTTCAGGTCCTAAATGTCTCACCAGCCTCCCCAAAACGTGCTACCAGCTGAAAACCAAGCTTTCCAGCGCATGAGGCCATGGGAGACAGCTCACTCTCACACCACGGCAGGCTGACTGGGGCTCCAGGGCTCGGCCTGCAGCAGCAGAAAGTCTAGAAAATGAGTCACCATGAGAACCACGGCCTAGTTATAGTGACCCTGAAATAGTATGTTGAAGACATACAGCAAAGCTCTGATGAATTGTCAAGGTTTGCCTCAGAGCTAAGTGGACTGAAGCACCAATTTCCTGCTGATTGGACCTGACAATAGCAAGATTGTGATAAAGCTTGCTTGCTTGTGCTTGCCTTCCCTCCCTCCCCCTTTCCTTCCCCTTTCTTTCTTTTTCTTTGTTTTTTCCTTTCTTTCTTTCTTTCTTTCTTTCATGAACATATGTGTATAGTATGCATACATGTGTGAACATGCATGTGGATGTATGATCATGTATGTGGAGGACAGAGGTCAACAATGAATGTTGTCTTTAAACACCATATACTTATTTTTGAGAGAGAGAGTCTCCCAGTATGTCTTGGGCTAGGTCACCTTGACCAAGCTGGCTGGTAAATGAGCTCCAAGGACCTACTGGTTTTTGCCTTCCCTTCTCCTGCCCTGAAGTTTTGTGGCACCACGCTCAACTTTTTGCTTGGGTGCTGGAGATCTGAACTCAGGTCCCCATGCTTGTACAATAGGCTTTTTACTGACTGAGCCATTTCTCCTTCTCTGAAGCCTTCACTCTTAGAAGCAAGGTATAGGGCATACACCTGTAATCTCAGCAGAGAGATGGAGGCAAGAGGATCAGAAGGTTACAACCATCCTTGGAATACAGAATAAGTCTGAAGCTAGCCTGGTCTACATGAGACCCTATCTCAAAAAAAAGAAAAATCAAAGGAAGAGCTCTTTCTGCTTGCTATTTACCTCTGGCAGCTTGCAGAAATTTCCAGGTAGACAGTGATAGTCTAGTTCACAGCCACCCAATAGCTGTAGCCATGATATAAAAGTTCTTTGGAGCCCAGATGACATGGCCTAAAAGTATGCATTCTTACTTGCATTCATCTTCTACGTACATACAGGGCAGCTACTCTGCATGGCTCCTGGTCTTGCACAGAAAGACAAATGAGGACCCAAACCAGAGAAAGCTGACACTGTAACCAGAATGACATCTCATGCAATGCTTGGTTACAGCTGGAACATGTAACCAGATAGAAGGACCACAGAGAATCCCAGTGTAGCTGGGACTCTTGGGTGCTTTCTTGAATGAGTGATTATTACACTGGAGCATGGAAGGATTGGGGGCTCTTTAGTGAGGAGTAGCCCAAGAGAGAGAAGAGCAGAGGCAAGCGCCCTGAGGCAAGGATTGGTCCAGAGCGCTGCACACTTTGGCTCATCTTCCCACCACTGTTGAAGAAGCAACTAAGGGAAGCGGCGACTGTGAGTGCCTTGCCCAGAGCTGGTACACACTAGCTCTTCCCTTTCCAACCTGTGACCATCTCATTAGTGAAGCCCTGGCAGATGCCACTCCCTTCACAAGCAGTGAACACCTGGGATTTAGGTTGATTTTTCAGCAGCTGGGACTCAGGACACCAGGAGCCCCATAAAGCACCAGGAATTGCCTGCCCTCAGTCTGGCCTGTGAAACAACAAGGAGGTGAAACTCTGGTTTTTAACAGACAGGTGGGTGACAGGTTGTTGTTGCCTCAGGAAGCTCCCAGTGGGATTGCCTCCAGGGACCAGGAGTTTCTTCTCTGTCATTTTCCCTTGTCAAGGCTTCTTAGTTCCTTCCTCACATAGCATCAAAAGACCAGGGGACAATAGGAATTCTTAATTCTAGGTCTCAGCTGAGCCGCCGGCATCCCCATGGGCTGGATTAATTATCTATGTGGAGCAGTTACACGTGCAACCAGTGGGTTTAATCAGTGAGATGAGACACAGTGAGTACAAAAGGAAGAGCCTGCTGTCTCCCTAAAGATAGAAAGGCTCCCCCAGCACTCACTTGCACACAAAGCCCAGGGCTGCACTCTCTGTGGGTATGGGGAAGATCCTATGGTACCTTCTACAACAGGAGGAAAGGTATCACCAGGTCCTGTATCCTGGGAACAGTGCCTAGGGCCAGGACGTGCAGATCTAAGATTGGGTGTAATTCTCCTGAGACTTCTTCCATGTCTTGTCTTGATCATCACGGTGAGACATGTTCATGGGCAGGCACAGCACAGCACAGTGTCTTTAGCAAAAATTACCATCTTAGCATGGAGTATGTGAAATCAGAAACTGGCAGAATCAGGAGAGGGAGCCCAGCCTTGTTGGCAGAGGCTGCTCAGACCTGAAATAATTACACAAAACTGTATCAATTAAAACACTGCTTGGCCAATAGCTTAAGCCTATTTCTAGTTAGCTCTTATTCCCTAAACTAACCCATCTCCATTAATCTGTGCATCACCATGAGGTCGTGACCTACCAGCAAAGCTCCCAGCTGGCAACTTACATCTTTCTCCTCTGGTGGCTCCATGGCTTCTCTCTGACTCTGCCTTCTTTCTCCCAGTATTCAGTTTAGTTTTCCTGCCTGGCTCTATTCTGCTAAGTCGCTGGCCAAAACAGCTTTATTCATTAACCAATAAAAGCAACACATATACAAAAGGATTCCCCACACCATTTCTGCTTGGTAGGTGAAATCAAGCCAGGCAGGCGGGGGTGGGAGACCTTTTGGGTCATGGACCTTTTGGATCTTTTTTGACCTATCCCCATAGGTGTGGATTGGGGATTTACATGGACTCCAGATGAAGATGAAAGTTACAAAGTAATCCCACACTAGCTCAGAATTGAATATAATAAAGGGTTATTTATTTAGGGGTAGACTCAGAGATCACAGTCCTCTGCATGAATGGGTAACAGGAATCAAATCCAGAAGCCTGGGGCGGGGGTGGGGAGGTGGGAGTGGGCTTGTGCACTTTTATGTTGACATTTGTGGGAAGAGGCCATGCTCAAGTGATTTGGTATCTTAAAGGCTACCGGCTAAAGGAATTCCTACAGCTCAGCCTCTAGGCAAAAGTAGACCACAGTGATACACCACCATGACACCAGAGAAGCCTCTCAGGCCATCTGTGCCTTGCCCTGACCATCGTCACATACTCATCCTAGCAAGGCCCTAATTCTCTAGGAAGCCCCACTTTCCTTGCCCTCTCCCAGGGAGATGGCTCATTTCTACAGCAGACAAACATGACCTTCCAGCTCCAGCTCCCCGAGCGAACATCTTTATCTTCCAGGTTTCAGGCTCCACCCTTTCGCATAACTACTGAACCTCTAAAGCCCTCAGTAGCTGTCTTTTTGCCGTGCCTACTTATCACAGATGACCCGTCTAATTGGAGGTTTTAGCTCTGTGCTCCTGCCCACCCCCCCAGCTGATGTGGTCCAGCTATACTTAGACATCCACTCCACTCCCATGCCACACCCCAAATTTCGGTTGGACTCACAGCCTCCAAAATGATGCAATCAGACTACCCTAGGTAGCATGCTCCTGTGCTTTTACTTTCTTTCTGATCCTATCAGTGATTAGATAAGCATCCAATGCATACATAGTTCATATGTCATATGTATATTATATAGAATATATATATATATATGCATACATACACACCAGGCCTTTTCTTTGGTGCTACCAAGCAGCTCCCAAATCATGACACAGAGACTTCTTAATGCTCAGTCTAGCTTAGGCTCATTTCTGACTAGCTCTTTTAATTTAACTTAACCCTTCTCTCTTTATCTACCTTTTCTTTTATATCTTACTCTCACTGCTTCTTGTGTCTGGCTGGCGGCTGCCTGGCTTCCTGCCATGGGCATGTCCCTCTCCTCCTTCTTCTCTCCTCTCTCTCTGCCTGCCAGTCCCGCCTGTCCTTTCTCTGCCTAGCTATTGCCTGTTTAGCTCTTTATCAGACAAATCAGAAGCTTTAGGCAGGCAAGGTGAAACAAATGCAACACATCTTTACATAATTAAACACACATGCTTATGTCATTAAACAAATGTAGCATGAACAAATGTAACATACTTTTACACAGAGTAATATTCTGCTGCATAAGCAAATATAATACATCTTTGCCCAGTTAAAATAATATCCCACAAGATATACATAAGATTGAGTTAGGATTTTGTGGCTTATGGTATAATAGTAATATGAAGTCAATAAATCTGGACTTGGAAATATGAATTTGGATTCCCCCCAGGCTAAAGGTCCTACTTGTTGGTGTTAAGCAGTGGTAATGAGCTACAGCATAGGCAGACATATCTGCAGACACGTACAAGTACACACACTCACATACAGACACATTCACATATAAACACACAGGTACACTCACATGCACGAATACACACTTATGCAGGTACATACACACTTATGCAGGCACATACACACTTATGCACACATACACATTCGTGTACAGATACATGTGGATAGAAACTCATGCAGTCACACAGATGCACACTGACACACATGGATACACACACCTTTAGAGCTATGCTTGCAGGTGGGCATACAGCTATACATGCTCACATGCAGATATATAGACTGGTATGTCATCACACATATAAATGCAAACTCAGACTTTTGCTCACACACACATACACACACACATGCACACTTGAACTCAAACATGCACATTCTCCATTAACACATTTTTGAAAACTCCTCTCTTTCTTTTAAACTTAGAAGATACAAAGATGGAGAGGATCTTGTCTTGTGCTAGAGTAGAGCCAAGGGGTTGCCTGGAAGCAGGGCCAGAGGTTCTCTTTGGCCCCCACCCTTAAATGCAGAAGTGCAGCTGAGCTCAGTGCATGGTCTGGCAGCCTGGAATTCTCTCCTGCTGAGATTCAGAGTCGAGGAATCAACCCTACAACAGCCCTTGGTTGACAAGGCCACAGCAGGCTCCTTCATCATTGTCCTTGTCCTACCGTTCCTATCCCTGGTGGACAGTGAGGACTAGGGGAAGTGATCTTGTGTACTAGTGAGGACATCTGAAACTGAGGAACTAGGAGTTGGATTCCCTAGTAGATAGATAGGGAGAGGTCCATTGCTAGGTAATAAAAATGGTGAACTTCCAAGATGGCCGGCTTCTTCCTCCCACCAGACCCGAGACAAAATCCTCGCTCCTTAAAACAAAGACCTTGTATGCTTTTTCCCCTCCTTCAAGTAGGCCCCCTGCTGATGGACTGGCTCAACAAGGACCTATGGCATAACAGTTTTGGGCCAATCAGACATCCTGTCTTTCTTCAAACTGACCGACCCCAAATTAGAATACAAAGACCCTTCAGAGACTTAAAAAATCCCATCCTTGAGAAGAGACTGGACTTCTCCCTCTGCTTTGCCAAGGATCTTTCTCTGTGTGTCTGCTGCATTCGTGTGTTTCCTCATCCCCAATAAACACCATTTTTTCTTCAACTGCTGGTTCTGTCTGCTTATGCTTGTTGTATTCGAGATAACTGGCAGAGAAATGAGCCTGATCAAGACCGCTAGACGGTAGCAGTACCACAGGCCAGGGAAGACCCTGGCGGAACAACTCACGTTCCCCTTTCACTCTGCCCTCATTCTTTCCCAGTCACTGAGTTATTAGGTGTCATCCTTCTAAAAACAACTGATGCCGAGGGCTGCTCTGTGCCAAGGGCTTTACAAGCCCTTCCTCATTTCATTTTCGTAAATTAGGCGATTAGGCAATGTCACCATGATAGAGCTGGTGACTGGCCACTGTGGCTCAACTGCTGCTGGTAGCTATGGAGTTGCAATTGCCCATTGGGACAGCAATTCCTTAAGGTGCAGCTATTGTATTGAATGCAAAACAACAAATTATGGTGCATCATTTGCACTGGGGATAAAGTGATGATTTTCTAATTCCTTAATTCTTGCAATATTTACTAGTTGGAATGCTTCTGTAAGGAAGGGCTATCTCTTTTCTGTCTGATACTTTTGTTGAGTATAAATACTTTCTAATGGAGGATGTGGACCATATATTCACTCACTTGTGTATCTGTCAGTATGGACTCATGGATTCTGACATTGTTCTCTGGGATATAACTCAATACTATGATTTTTATTTGGCTTTGGCCCCCGGTTGCTCCTTGATGGCATCTCTGGTGTTGGCAAACATCTGAAACTTTTTAGACTTTTGGCTCTTGAGAATGCTATGGGTACTTTATATTACATTTTTTTCTGCCCTTGCCCTGGAATTAAACACTTTTTTAAAATAAGCTTTTGGATCTTTTGGTTGGAAAGTAATATTTAAGTGCCAAGAACTGGGCCTTAGTTGTGTTGTTGATACTCAGAGTTCATTGCTTCAAAGGCCCTTTAAGCAGACAGAGGAAATAAATTAATTAATTAATTAAACAATGTATATGTACAACTCATCTATCTACCATCTTTACATTAAAATTCCATAGGTTCATATTGATACCTTCTATATATTATACACCACAAAATTAATCCTTCCTTTCTCTTTTACTAATTTGCAAGCCTAGTAAACATTGCTATATAATAATGACCATGTTTCCTCTCCATCCTGTCCAGCAATTCCTGCCATAATGATTAAATATGTATCTAGCTATTTCTTTTGTAGCTACTGTCATATTTTTCTTTTAAGAGTTTAGGGTTACAATACTATAGACTTAAAGCTTATCGTGAAGTTATCTGGTGCATTTTGAAGAACATAAAATGTGAAAGTATTCCTGGGTGTTCTCAAAACTGATAGCTGTCTGGCCCTAAAGTCACCCTCATAACACAATGATGAAGAGGATGAGAGAAATAACATGACATTTTTCTTTTCCTCTCAGATCCATGTCTGTCCAACTGCTAAGCAAGCTACCAATAGGTGCAGCACTCTCATATATTTGGACAAGACTTTAACTCCCTCTTGTGATGTCAGAAGCCAGTCTGGGTAAACCTGGGGTCTGAGGAAGAGCATTTCCCTTGAAATTCAAGCCAGCGAGGGCAGAATAAAATGCAGCAGGGAGCCTTTCTTCTAGCACCCTCAGTTCATCCTTAAAAAAAAAATGTAAAGCCAAAAGTAAAAGTAATATGTCACATCAAGGAAACTAGACTAGAAATATTTTCTAGGGGTGGGATTTTAATGTTAGGGATGAGGGTCCAAGTTTTAGGAACATCTATGATGAGATTTTTCCATGAATTATACATAGCACCATAGAAATAGTGCTATGTATAGAATTGACACCATTGAGATCTGTATGACTTAAAACCCACTCAGTCAGTCCTGGACTGTGAATGGAAATGCAATCAGTTGTGAGAAATTAGATGTCATAACTTCTACTGAGTGTTGATGTGTGGTCAGAATTTTTGACACCACTTATGCAGGACCAGAATCTCTAATAGAAAATTATTCTGGCTCTGGAGGAGATTCCGAAGCAATAGGGAAGATGTCCTCAGAAAGCCCTTAACAGCCTAGGATACATATGGAACCCTCATTGGAGCAATTCCCGCTAGAAATGAACTCAGAGGGAAATATTATGTTGTTAACTTGACTACATCAGCAATCAATTAAAACCCAAACTGCTGGGTATTCCCTTCAGGGATTTTCTTAATCAGATTGAAGCGAGAAGACCCACTTTCCATCTGGGCCACACCTAGTTGTAGCCAACATAAAAAGGATGCTTGCTTGCCCTCACTCTTGCTGGGAAACTCATTTATCCTGATGCCGTGCCTGGTATTAAATCCAACTTCATCAGGATCTCAATGCAGACTGAAGACCAGCAACTCTTCAGGAATCCTCCAGGATTGCAGCACCAGATTGGGACTGCAGAGACATCCAGCACCATGAACTGAACAACTGCCAGATTCTCAGCCTCTCCATCCTGAGTCAGCCATTGTTGGACTAACAAAACCACAGCCTACAAGTGTCTAATAAAACACACACACACACACACACACACACACACACACACACACGTGTGTGTATTATGTTGGCGATAATGGATTATTGTTTTGGCGACCACAGTTTCCATATATAAATATGTATACATATACATACATACATACATACATACATACACATATATGTGTATATATACGTATATATATATATGTATATATGGAAACTGGTCGCCAAAACAACAATCCATTGGTTGAACAATAGCTTAGATGCAGCTAGAGAGAGAACTAATTAACTGGAAAGGAAAATTGAAGAAAGCTTGTTTGTAGTAAAAGATGACTGCTGCTAAAACTGCTTCCCAGTGAGAGCCATAAAGCAAAGTCTACTCCCTCCTCCCAGGGACCCAGCGACAAACTGAGGAACAAGTCCACCCTACTTCACTCTGAGGAACCAATGAGTTTATTGTGCTTCCTTACAGATTGCCATTTAAAATACAAATTACAAATACATGTAAATTTGGGAACCACAGAAAAAGAATAAAGATTCAACTAAAAAGAAGAGAGATGATGGGAATAAAGAAAAATTGATTCCCTAAAAAGGAGGAAAAGAGGTCTAAAAACCAGAAAAAGTCCCAGTCTGCTGTGAGATAGGAGCAGCCTTCTCCTGCCACACACTCTTGCAGCCATTACATTCTGCCCTAGTGCATGGAGTCTTGTGAACATTCTGAAGCTGATAGTGAGGATAAGCCGGCCTGGAAAAACAGACTTCTAGATTACCTGATGAGCACTGTCTCTGTCTTCCTCGTGACTGCCCTGGTGCTCTCTATGGTCTTTGGGGTCACTGCATATCAGATCACAGCTATAGCTTCTCTGTCTCTCAGTGTGTCTCCAGTGTTGGGGTAACTGTGACAGCATTAACTTTGTGGTCATCTGTCTTAGTTCCTATATTATTGATCAAGACAACTATTGTAAGAGAAAGTATTTAATTGCAGACTTGCTTACAGTTTCAGAGTTTTAGTCCATTGTCATCATGTGTCATGCCGCTCAGGAGCTTGGTGGTACACAAGCAGATGCCGGAGCAGTAGCTGAGAACGACAACCTGACTGCAAGCTGAGAGGGAGAAAGAGAAAGAGAGACTGGACTGTCAAGGGCTTTGAAACCTCAAAGCCCACCCCTCAGTGACACACTTACTCAAATAGGGCCACACCCACTCCAACAAGGCCACACCTCCTAATCCTTTGAAAGAGTGCCACCCTCAGATCACTAAGCATTCAAATCTATGAGACTTTGGGGCCGTTCTTGTTTAAAGCACCATGTCATCCTCATTCTGTATGAGATCTATGATGCTGTAGACAGGTAGCTCAAAACAGTTTTAGGAAGAAGAATATGAAAGATGAGTGCTTGATACTTAGTGATTTCTGGCTAAAGCCTATTAATGTCTGCCCTCCTGTCTTCTATGTAGCATCTTTCAAAGGGAAGGCTTGTGGTCAGGTCTGGAAGTGTTGGGGGAGGCTGTTTGTTTGTTTCCCAGCCGCTCAGCCCTGAAATAACCACACAGAAACTGTATTATTTTAAAACACTGCTTGGCCCATTAGCTCTAGCTTCTTATTGACTAACTCTTACATCTTAATTTAACCCATTTCTATTAATCTGTGTATTGCCACGTGGCTGTGGCTTACAGGGTAAAGTTCCCAGTGTCTGTCTCCAGTGGGCTACATGGCTTCTCCCTGACTCTGCCTTCTCTCTCTCAGCATTCAGTTTAGTTTTCCTCACCCAGCTCTGTTCTACTCTATCAGACCAAGCCAGTTTTCTTTATTCATTAATGGTAATCACAGCATACAGAGGGGGAATTCCACATCATGGAAACTACATGAATTTATTCATTAGTTACTGCATGGAAGAGTGTGCTCTCTGATCTACCTCTCAGAGCTTAGCATTCATCTCAACATTGTCATGAAGGGGAAGCAACTATCCAAGAACAGTATCTTTGAAACTGGAGTCCCCAACACATTGAACCCCTCTAATGCCTTTGCTATAAGGGGCTAGTTTAGTCATGCCAGACTTTGAGCAGATTTTCACATGACTTGGTTATTTACTCTTCTGTCTACTCTCTGATAATTCCCCTTGGGACAAGGCCTCCCCATTGGTTTTGTTTGCCAATTTGACCTGGGATGTTTGTGGCTCAGAATAATTTACCACTTGCTTAAATACACATAGCCAGTAACTGGCAGAGTCACAAGTTAGACATCTCAAACCTGAAAGTACATAATATTTTAACACTATTTGTCCTCCCAATGCATAAGTGGGAGGAAGCTCAGTAGAGCAGAAGGTTGGATATGAATTTGAAGCATTAACAGAATCACTTAGGAAACTCCCTGGGAAGAAAATGCAGTATATGCAGTTTTGGGAGGGGAAAGAGGAACAGATGGCAATACAGAGGATGGGATGCTGGCTCTGGGGCATCTCTCAGGTCCCCATGGTTTTCTGTGTACTTTACAGAAGGATGGTCCAAAAGGCTTCACACTGAAATGCAAAACAACACTGACCCCCAGTTCTTAAAAGACAAGAAGTTATCATCAGTCTGTAGGTCTGAGAACTTTTCCACCTTTCCTTCTGTTTCTTTGGGGGCTGCTTCCAACTAGGCAGGGAATGACACAAGGGGCCAGGGTGACTCTAACAGGCATGGTTGGCTCTCTTGCAGATGACTTGCAAGACAGGCCATTCTGGGCTGTGACTGACAGAGAATCCCCATGGGGTTGATGGAACGCCTGTGCTGCCCTGATGACCCAGCCCTCCCAGACAATAGCTTGGTAACAGGGCTGGGGAGACAGTTCAGTGTCCCAGACCCACATGACAGTTCACAGTTGTCTATAACTCCAGTTCCAGGGGATCCAGCATCCTCACACAGGCATGTACATAGGCAAAACACCAATGTACATAAAATAAAAATAAATATTTTAAATGAAGAAGCTTGGTTAATAACTTTAAAAAATGTTCATGGTAAACATAAAACACAAAAGATGGCAAAGTGAGTTTATATCTATAATTTGATAAATGCAAATGGATTAAACTAAAACGCTTCAGGACAGAAATAATTAAAGTTTATGTGTGTATTTGTTCTAAAGTTGGAACTAGAGAGGTAACTCAGTGGGTAAGGTATTTGACATTTAAGACTGAAGACTTAAGTTCTTATCTCCAGAATCCATGTAACAGCCATCACATGAGTGTGTGAACATACATGATTCCAATACTCTGTGGTAGAAGGGCAGCAAGGACAGGAAAACCCCGGCCAGCTCATGAGCTGGTTAGCCTGGCAAATACAGCAGCAATGAACTCCCTGGGACATAAGGATCAATACCTGAAATTGTGCTCTCACCTCCCTGTATGCTCCATGGCAAATGCATACATGCTGCATTTACACACACACACGAGCACTCCTACATATGCAAGCACTCTCCTACATACACACACACAAAGTTTAAAAACAAAACATGATAAATTAATCATAGGAAACACAGTAAAAGGACTAACACTAACTGAAAGAAAAGGCTAACTAACTGTTGGTAGGAAAAACATTGAATATAAGAGCACTAATAGGATGAAAAATGAATAATTAGTAACAAGAGAGACACTGACAAGAAGTGGTGGATTTGTATGCTTCTGAGTTTTCTCTTTTTTTCCTCTATTTTTCTTTGATTGAAAATATTTTTCTAATCCCAGCACTCAGGAGGCAGAGGCAGGCAGATATCTATGAGTTCGAGACCAGCCTGGTCTACAGAGCTAGTTCCAGGACAGGCTCCAAAGCCACAGAGAAACCCTGTCTCGAAAAACCAATATATATCTATTCAAACAATGTATTTTTTCCTCTCTCACCTCCTCCAAGATCCTTCCAGACTCCTCCCACCCAAATCTGCACCCTGTGTCTTGTTAGAAAACAAACAGACATCTCCAGAATAATAATAAAATAACACAGAGCAAAGACAACAAACCAGAATAGGACAAAACAAACAAATAAGAATAAAAGAGTCAAAGAAAAAGCACAAGAAACACATTTGGACACAGAGACACACACACTTGAACATTTGGGAATTCTATAAGAACACAAAATTGGAAGCCATAATACATATGCAAAGGACCTGTAAGATTAAAAGAAAATGCCCCAACAAACCATTATGAGACAAAGAACCTCCAGAGATGCAGCTGAGTTTGTTTCGTGTTGGTCATCTACTGTTGGGCATAGGGCCTGGCCTTGAGAGTGGGTTGCATCCCCAGAGAGACTTCATTGACTAGAACTAAGTTTTCACTTGCAAATGGTTATCTACTGGAAATAGCTTTGGGGGTGGAGATGGGGCTTGTGTCCACTTCCTCTCTGAGTACTGGGACCCCCATATGACACAGACCCGTGCAGGCCCTGTGCGTGTTGTCACAGTCTCTGTGAATTCACATGCGCATCCTGGTGTGTTTAAAGGCCTTGTTTCCTTGGTGTTCTCCATCCTCTCATGCTCTTACAATATTGCTGCCTCCTCTTCCTCAGGGCTCCCTGAGCACTGAAGGAAGGGATTTGATGGCAACATCACATTCAGGACTGAGTGTTCCAAGGTCTCTCACTCTCTGCCCGTTGTCTGCCTGTGGGTTTCTGTATTTGTTCCTATCCAGGGCAGGAGGAAGTTTCTCTGGTGATAGCTGAGCAAGGCACTGATTTATGAGTACAGCAGAATGCCATTAGGAGTCATTTTATGGCTTCATCCCTTTAGCAGAATAGTAGTATTTGGTTTTCCCCTAGGTCCCTGGCTTATCTGGTCTCATATTCTTGGCCACCTGAGCAGTGTTGGTGATGAGTTCCATCTCATGGAGTAAGCCCTAAATCCAATCAGTGTTGATTGGTTGCTCCCACAAACTTTGTGCCACTATTACACTAGCACATCTCGCAGGCAAGTCATCATTGTAGGTTGAGGAGTTTGTAGCTGGATTGATGTTTACCTTTCTCCTTCGGCAGTATGCATGTACCTTCCAGTACCATGGACATTAGTCTGTACAGGTAAAGGCTCTAGGTAGGTACTAGCCCAGCTTCTCTGTGTTCAATGAGTTGTATATGTGTCTTCAGCAATAGGGCCTTAATATCAATTAGTGTGGGCAACCAATAGCTTGGGTCATTTGTGGGATCCCATAGAGCCACTATGGCTAACAACTCAATTAGATATATTTCATTCCTAGCACTGGAAGCTTCATCTGGGGACAAGAGATGTTCCTTCTTTTCCTTCTTTCCTTCTTTCCCTACATGTATTTATTTTCTACTATATTAGGTTTCCATATGGCCCCTCAAATGGATCTTAGTTTTAACTGTCTCTCCCCATATTCCCTTCCTCATCCCCCTCCTCCCTTCCTGTTTGTTCCTCCATTCCTGTCTCTATCTTCATCCATCCGTAACTATCTGTTCTATTTCCCCTTCTTAGGGAGATCAAGGATGGTGATACCTCTAGAAGTTCTATTATTATTCAGGATTTATTTTAGCTATCCCCCCCCTCTCTCTGTGTGTTTCCATATGAGGCTGAAAAATTGTCCTTTCAAGATCTGTGAAGAAAGACGTAGGAGATTGTATTAAATCTGCAGGTTACATTTAGTAGGTTGGCTTAAAAAAAAAAAACCAAACAAACAAGAACTATATTATCTCTACTAATCCATGAGCATGAGAGATCTTTCCATTTCTTTACTCTATACCTAGCCTCTTGTGGTTATATGGATTGTAGCTTGTTTATAGAAGTCTTAACAGCTAACCTCCACATATAAATGAGTATACACTGTATTCTTTCTACGTCTGAGTTACCTCACTCAGGGTGATTTGTTTTGCAGCTCCACCCATTTATCTGTAAATTTAAATTTTTATTGGCTGAGTAATATTCCATTATGTAAATATACCAGATCTTCTTTATTCATTCATTCATTGATGGACGTCTAGGGTGTTTCCATTCTGGCTGTTAGAAATAGAGCAGAAATTAACATTGTTGAGCAAGTGTCTGTAGTAAGATGAAATTTCCTTTGGGTATATGGTATAGCTTGATGTAGAACTGTTCCCTGTTTCCTGAGGAACAACCACACTGATTTTCATAGTGGTTCTACAAGTTTGCACTCCCACCAACAATGAATAAGTGCTTCCCTTTCCCCACATCTTCGCCAGCATGAGCTGTCACTTGTTTTATTGATCTTAGTCATTCTAACTGGTGTGAGATGAAATCTCAAAGTAGTCTGATTTGCATTTTCCTTATGACTAATGATGTTGAACATATTGTTGAGTACTGTTCAGCCATTTGAGATTACTTTTTTGAGAATTCTCTGTTTAGATCTGTACCTTATTTTTAATTGAATTATTTGTTTTCTTGATTTCTAGTTATTTCACTTCTTTATATATTTTAGATATTAGTTGTCTATCAGATGTAAAGTCAGTCAGTAAAATTCTTTTCCCATTTTGTTGCCTGCTGCTTTGTCCAAATGATGATATCCTTTGCCATGTAGAAGGTTCTCAGTTTTATGAGGACCCATTTAGGAATTGTTGTTCTCAGTGCCTCTGCTAATGGTGTGCTGTTCAGAAAGTCTTCTCCTGTACCAATGAGTTCAAGGTTGTTCTTTATTTTTTCTTTCATCAGATTCTGTGTATTTGGTCATATCTTGAGTGCTGTTGAAAAATGTTTTTGTCTTTGATCTATGTAGAGTTGAGTTTTTGCGGGGTTATAAGTTTGGATCTATTTGCATTCTTTACATTTCAACCAACACCTTTTGTTGAAGATGCTGTCTTTTTTCCAGTGTGTATTTCTGGCTTCTTTATAAAAAATCTTTATAAATCTTTATATAAATCTTTATAAAAAAAGACATTGGAGATTGTATTAAATCTGCAGGTTACATTTAGTAGGTTGGCTTTTTTTAAAAAAAAAAACTATGTTATCTCTACTAATTCATGAGTGTGAGAGATCTTTCAATCTTCTATTATCTTCAATTTCCTTTTTCAGTGTCTTAAAATTTTTTATCATACAAGTCTTTTACTTGCTTATTTAGAGTTACCCCGTGATATTTTGTATTTTTGAGGCTATTGTGAAAGGTGATGCTTCCCTTATTTTTCTCTCAGTCCATTTGTCATTTGTACATAAGGAGGCTACTGCTCTTTGTGTATTGGCTTTGTATCCTGATACTTCAGCTGTAGAAGTTTTCTGGCCGAATTTTAAGGCTGCTTATGTATATAAACATATTATCTGCAAGTAAAGATACTCTGACTTCTTACCTTCCTACTGTATCACCTTGATCTCTCTAAGTTATCTTATTGCTCTAGCTCAGACTTCTAGTACTATATTGAATAGGTATGGAAAGAGTGAGCAAGCTTGCCTTGCTCCAGATTTTAGTGGAAATGTTTTGAGTTTGTCCTCATTTAGGTTGATTTTGGCTATAAATTGCCCTTATTATTTTGATGTATGTTCCTTGTAACCCTAATCTCTCTAGGAATTTTGTCATAAAAGGGGTGTTGGATTTTGTCAAAGGCCTTTTCTTCATCTAAAGAAATGATTGTGTGGCCTTGTCTTTCATCCCACTTATATGGTATATCACCTTTATCGAGTTATATACGTTAGACCTTCTCTGCATCTATGAGATGAAGCCTACTTGATCACAGACAATTCTTTAGATGTGTTCGTGGATTTGGTTTGCAAGTATTCTATTGAGAATGTTTGCATCTATGTTCATAAGGGAAACTAGTTTGTATTCTCTTTCTTTGTTGGGCCTTTATGTGGTTTAGGGATCAGGGTAACTGAGGTTTCATAGAAATAATTGGGCGATGTTGCCATACTTTTAAAACAACCTTCAACAAACACAAAGCAAGAAGGGACAGAATGACAATGAGAATCAATAAGCTCTCAGTGATGGCAGAATGTTCATGAGTATGTGAGCCACTGCTGTGGGATAAGCCTCGTGTACACTGTAAAGATTTGTTACTTGAATTGGTTTAATAAAACACTGATTGGCCAGTAACCAGGCAGGAAGTATAGGTGGGGTGACCAAACTAAGGATGATGGGAAGGAGAAAGGTAGAGTTAGGAGATGCCGGCCAGATGTGGAAATAGCAAAATGGGCACAACATACTAAGAAAAGGTACCGCCTTGTGGCAGAGCATAAATAGGGGTTAACCTAAAATGTAAGAGCTAGTTAATAATAAGCCTGGGCTATTGATTGAGTGTTTATGAGTAATACTAAATCTCTGTGTGATAATTTGGGAAGTGGCTACTGGGTATTTGGGACCGAGAAGCTCTGAGACAGGAAACTTCTGCCAACAAGGCACAGTTGAGTGTTTTAGTTTGTTGGTTTTGTTTCCCTGAGGTGGGATCTATGTTGCTCTATAGTCCAGGATAGCCTCAAAATCATGATCCTCCTGCCTTAACTTTCCAAGTGCTGGGGTTGCAGGTATTACCATTCCTGAATAGCTGCCTTCTTTCTTACTTGATGACAGAACTTTGGAGGGAGAGGGAGAATCAGTTTTACTAGGAAAGCCTTATGCTGGCACATGAAAGAAGTTTCTGTGTACATTTGCTGAAACTGTCAAGTACTCATGCATGGCGAGATGACCTCATAATGAACTGGTTTTACTTGCATGATTCCATGCCTGTTCGTCCTTTAAGTATGGGTGAACAAGCATAGACTGCTGCTCAGAGGTCCCTGATGTCTTCCAGGACATGCTGTCTTCTGTTTGAGAGCCTCAAAATACCAGACTGGCATTGTCAAAGCTGCATTGGAGAAAAGATTAAGGGCAAGTGGCCATGGCTCTAAGTGGCCCCTGACTTAGCTGACGTCACAGTGCATAGTAATCAAACAATGGACCAAATGCATTTTGGACAGCTAATCTGAGACCACGATTCCTTCTTGTATCTTCTCATCCCAAGCTCCACCCCCTACCACCTTCCACTCCCGTATTTCCAACCTACTCCATTCAGCTTCACATTCAAATTTCTGCATGATAATATTCTGTAGGTGTTTAAAAGTATTTTATGTTAAGATTGAAAGTTCTACAAATATTTCCATTGTATTTCTTTGAAATTAAGCTATACATAAAATGTCTTAGCCATATGTAGCATCTTCGGTGGGGCTCTCTCTTTTGCTTTTACTGCATAATTAAAAATTTGTCAGATTCATTTGGGCAAACAAAAACAAAATTTTGTTCTTTGTTTCAAGTCTCTTTAATTTTGCTCTTCCTGTTGCCTTTGTGCTTGAGGGAAATTTACCTCTGAGCTGTTGCCATGGTAACCAGGCAGCTGCCTTAGTAGAACAAATCTATGACATGCAAATAAGCAAACGGGGGTGAATGTGATGCATGGTGACTATATTCGCCCTGTCTCTGATCTGCAATGTGTTATATTAAAAACCATTGTGATATTTTAAAGGATCTTGGCAGATTTAGTCACATGAAGTTTCCATTCATACAGAAAACACCCGAATCAAGTGCTATGGCTGAGGGACACATGTACCCAGTGTCAATTCTGTTCTCTATCCTCTAACGATGGCTCCATCCTGGTACCCACACTACATGCTGCCCCTCGCTCACTTCTATTTGAGTTCTTTGTGGCCAGTGCTAGCAATATCTCTGAGTTCACACTGTGAGAGCTTGTTGTGCATCATGAAGACTCTCCATGTGACAGTCCTCTAAAGTCACTGGCCAACAGTCTGTGAGGACCGGAGGGTTCCAGCTGTGGTCCAAGTGAGCCTGGCAGCAGATCTTCCATCTAGCCATCTGTTTGCCTTCAGCTTCCAAAGCAGCACAGAGCCAGAACTGCCTTGTAACTGAACTGCTTTAGGATCACACTGAGGACACACAGAGAGCAGGGGATAAGAAAGGCTCTTGTTTATGAAGTTGCTAATGTTTGTGAGGGGGGAGGGGAAAATTAGTTACACAGTTCGAGAGATCTCCCTGGCTCCCACTAAGTCTGAAGTTTTTCTCTGTCAGCAGGCTTGTGTCTCCTTGAGTTTTTTTTTAAATTTATTTATTATGTATATAGTGTTCGGTGCACCTGATCTCATTACAGATGGGTGTGAGCCGCCATGTGGTTGCTGGGAATTGAACTCAGGACCTCTGGAACAGCAGTCAGTTCTCTTAACCTCTGAGCCATCTCTCCAGCCCCTCCTTGAGTTTTGACTTAGCTTGTTTGGCTTTGCCTTGCCTGGCACACGGTACATGCTCAGTAACCATGGCTGAGTAGCTAGCCTGCTTGTCTTTGTAGAATCTGATCCGGTGGGAGCAGAAAATACAGTCCATGCGGCTGACGTCCCTGAGCGTATATCAGGCTCTGTCAGGAACTTTTCAGAGTGGAACTCTTGCATCATCTAATTGCCCACTTGCCTTTGTTTCTTGACGTTTAATAAAAAGGAATGAATTATTAATGAACACAACATGGGAGAATCTTAAAATAACTGTGCTGAGTGAAAGAATTCAGGCAAAATTATTACTAAGTTTATCTGAATAGTTTTAGATAAGGCAAACTAGTTCAGCGTGATGGAAGATCAATGGTTACTGGAGTCCAGGAGGATGCTAATGGCTCGATAGCTCGAGAGATTACAAACGGCTTTGAGAAAAATGATTGTGTTCATTAAAGGAAGAATAAAACACAAAGGTCAGGATTCCAGTTGACTGTCACTGAAATACCTGAGCTGGTCGGCTTAAAAGGAAGAAGTTTGCTTTGGCTCAGGGATTCAGACATCTCAGTCCATGCTCACTAGTCCTGGTAATTCAGTCTGTGGCAGCTCAGTACACCACAGAAGCAGCACGTGGTGGAGGCCCGTACACTCAAGACTCCTAGGAGGAAGTAGAGACGAAAGGGGTCAGGACCCATGAGTGTCTTTCTCATCCACAACTAAGCATTGACAGCCCAGTCTTGTGCAGGCTTTGCTCAGGCAACCTGCTGTGAACTCATGAGTGCAATGGCGTGTCCTGGCCAAGAGACGGTTTCTCATAGTCCTCCTCCCCATCACCTGACTCTTACATTCTGACTGGGTAGTCTGCCCAGTAGAAAAGTTTTGTTCACAGTTTTCCAAGATGGGGCAGCTGTATCAACTGAGCATCTGGCGAAGCCTGGGGCAGGAGAAGTAAAGGGAACAGGCACACCGTGGTGACAAATACTCAGAACAATGGAGCTTTAGAGCAACCTTGTCAAGGTGACTAATGCCTTCCCAGGAGAGGGAGAGCTCACCCACTCCCAAGATGGAAGCAATCTATTCACGGTGATCCCATCTCCATAAATCAAACACCTCCCACTCCACACACTGACAACTGACAAGGCAGGAAGCCCCAGCATGAGTTTTGGTGGGGACAAACCATATTCAAATGATACCACTGTTACTTATAAAAATCTTCAAAAGCATCAACAAAAATATATATTTTTTTGCGAAGAATAGTTAGTTACTAATTACTTAAACTCATGTGTAGGTCCTCAATTTCTGATGAAATGGAGAATTACTTGCCGATTTCCCTCTTCGTGCAAAGGGTTTGTGCTGTGCCTCAGACAAAATGGGACTGCTCGGCTGCTTAACCACAAAAACGTTCTCGTCTATGAGATCTTTCCAGCAGATGGAACTCAAGTGTGAACTACCTCTCCCAGATGCTTATGTGAGAGGTAGTGTCCAGAGTGGCCTCAAAGCCTCAGGGTCCCGTCATCTCATCAGGTGTCCCTATGCCTTCAGCTTCTCTCTAGAAGGAAGAAGAAATAAAGATGACCGCTAGACTAAAAATAGTATAAATTAAAAGCAGGCAGTTTTCCATCTGCATCTCATTGAAATATTTCTCTTTTTTTCAATATAATTGATTATCTGAATCTGCAGCGTCCCACATCTGCAGATTCAGTGAGCATTAGATGAAAGCTTTCCAAATCAGACTGAATCTTTACTGAACTTGCACAGGCTCTTCTTGTATTCCTCCCTAAGCAAAACAGTATAACAACTAGTCACACATCCCATTGTATTGGATATCGTAAGTCAGAAATGGTGCGTGTATACAGGGTAGGCATAGCTTATGTGCAGCAATTATACCACTTCATATTAGAGATTTATTCAAGTAGTGTTGGTGCTCAAAGAAGATCCTAGAATTAATCCCCCTCCATAAATACCAAGGGGTTGTTGGATTCTCCTTTTATTTTTGTTTTAAGATTTTAACTTGCTAGGTACCTATAATGGTTAAGTTTGTCAACATACTTGGATTCATGAATACCTAGGGCATTGGTGAGGTGTACCTTTGGGTGTTTCTGTGAGAGTGATTCTGAGAGAATTAGCTGTGGGAAAGATGATCTACCTTGAATGTGGGCAGTGCCATTGCTTGGGCTAGGGTCCTTAATGGAATAAATAGGGAAAAAATGAGAACACCAGCAAAGTAATGGCACAAGCCTTTCTCTGCTTCTCGATCAGAAGTCAGAAGGGGGCTTCAGATCTCCTGGAACTGGAGTTATGCATGGCTGTGAGTCATCATGTGGGTGCTGGGAATTAAATCTAGGTTCTCTGTAAGAGCAACAAGGGCTCTTAACTACTAAGTCAAATGTCCAGCCCCATAAATAGATTTAATAAAATTTATTACGTATAATAAAATAATGATGTATTTATAACATTTAAATATATCTTTACATTTTAGATAATATGTGTTGGGCTTGATGGTAAACTAATAATCACAGCTTCTTGGGAGATTGAGAAAGGAGAATCAAAAATTCAAGGCCAGGACTAGCAAGGTGGCTCTCAGGTATAGGCACCCATTGCCAGGTTTAATCCCTGGGTCCTACATGGTAAAAGTAGAGAACTGACTTCTGCAAGTTGCCCCCTGATTTCCACATGTATACTGTGGCATGCATATATGAAAGAAGGAAGAAGGAAGGAAGGAAGGAAAGAGAGGGAGGGAGGGAAGGAAGGAGGAAGGGAGAGAGAGAGAGAGAGAGAGAGAGAGAGAGAGAGAGAGAGAGAGAGAGAGAGAGCGCCAGGGCCAGCTTGGGCAACTTAGCAAGATCTCAAAAAACAAAATAAATAAAATGTCGGGAGGGGGGAGGATAACATGAGGGATTGAGAAGGTCGAGTTAGGAGAAAGACAGAGAGGAAGAGCAAGGAAAGAGATATCTTGATGGAGTGAGCCATTATGGGGTTAGCAAGAAACCTGGCACTAAGGAAGTTCCCAGGAATCTACAAGGATGACCCCAGCTAAGAATCTAAGCGATAGTGGAGAAGATGTCTTAACTGCCCTTCCCCTGCAAGTAGATTGATGACTACCTTAATTGTCACCGTAGAATCTTCATCCAATAACTGATGGAAGCAGATGCAGAGATTCACAGCTAAGCACTGGGCCGAGCTCCTGAAGTCCAGTCATAGAGAGGGAGGATCGATAATACGAGTAAAGGGTCAAGACCATGGAAACAGCTGACCTGAGCTAGTGGCAGCTCACTGACTCTGGACTGACAGCTGGAGAACCTGCATAGGACCAAACTAGGACCTCTGAATGTAGGTGACAGTTGTGTGGCTAGGGCAGGTTTTGGGGGCCACTGGCCATGAAACCACTGTAGGTATAGGTGATTTTATTAGTGCAGTGCTGGATCTGAACTCAGGTCCTCAACAAAAGAAGAATGTCTTCTTAACCACCGAGTCATCTCTCCAGTGCCCAGAGAGAATTTTCTAGTTCAAACCTAATAATTTTGTTAAGAAAGGAAGAAAAAGGTTAAAGGCACCTTAAAGAATGACATTAAACATGAACGAAGATTAACTGCAATATGGGATCCAAGGCCGGGCCTTGAAATGGCAAGGGGGAAAATGATGAGACCTGAAGAGCCTGGTGTGCAGTTAGTACTAATGCACGTCTTAGCTTTACTTATGTGCATGAGGGTCAGGAGGCTCAGCGAAGCAGGACGCATCTGCACTGCTTAAAATAAGAACAGGATAGAAATAGTGGAGGGCATTGGTACTCTAAGTAGCTAGGCAGACATAAGCAAGAAGAAGACAGTGCCCTGTAACTACCCTTTCAGCGGTTAGGTTCATTTTGACCCAGTAGACAAAGAATAGGATGTGAGGTAACCAAGGAAACTACAGCTGTATCTTGGTAGCTTTGTTTCCTGATGGTTAAAGTGCTCCTTTGTGGATTGACATCTTTGAAGCTGCAGTTAGGTGAGCACACCCCCCCATTAGAAAATAAGGGGACTTTCCCAATGACCATACAATATCACCAATAAACATAAAAAGAAACACGCACATACACACACACACACACACACACACACACACACACACACACACACACAATCTGGGAGCATTTTTGACCCCAGATCAGGCACAGTGGAATGAAAAAGAGGTGGCACTCAAGAAAAGAAACAATTACTTCACAAGAGGAAACGGACCAGAGGCCACATGCAACTTTTTCCTTTTCCTTTTTTTTTATTTTAATAAACCAAAAGATTGGTTTATTTCAGTTTTGTGGGAATGGGTGTTTTGTCTGCAGTCATATGTGTGCACCACAGGGAAGGCAGGACTCCCTGCAGACTGTTTTGGGATGGCATCACTAATCTGAGAGAGCAGGAGAGGGCCATCGGCAGAGTAGATTGGAATTTCTGGGAGACAACTTTTCTCAGGCCGCCTAGGTAGACACAGTGGGCCTTGAGGGCTGAGTAGTAAGATGGTTAGTGAATTGAGTTTTGTAGTCGAACAGCATAGATGCATCTGAAGAGAGCTGGCCTCCGCTGCGTGGCTGCCCATCATTTCAATCAATGACTCAGAGGAAGCTAATGTATTTACTACAGGTGGTGTTTGGCCAATTGTAATAGAAACCTTATTAGCCAAATTGAGTCATTTTTTTCCTCTTCTCTTCTTATACTTTCTTTCATTAAAAACCAAAATAAACAAAAACACAAGTTGACAGGCAGACCAAAGAAACCAAAGCTGGCTTCATGTTCTCCGGAGAGCTTCCAAATGCTTTCCCTTTCCTCTTGGTCAGGCTCTGTGAGTAGCTTTTGTTTTCATGACTACCGCGTCTCTGGGTGCAAAGGGATAACGGGAAGTCCTTGTATCAGCAAAGCAAAAGCATCCTGGGAATTGGCCAGAGTTCTGAATCCTTGCTGCAAGAAAGATTAGAAAGTAAAAGCATCTTTTCTTTTTGAGCATAAATTTCAGCTATACTGAGTAGATCAAGATCTGTCCGGAGGGAAGGAGGTGATGAATAATTAACTGATCAATAATGAGCAATGTCTACCCCAAAATGTCACAGTAATTTTTGGATTGTTGACATCCTTCAAATTCTAAGCTTGCTCTACTCACATTCCACATCTCAGTCACAGGGACACCCTCATTCCAGCTCCCAGGTTAAAATCTTGGTGTCTGTCAGGATGTCAGTCTCTTTGCAAATATATCACATCCATTCCCTAATCTAATCTCAAAATACATCCAGAATCTGACTGTTTCTCACCATTGTGTGAGAGTTTGGCTGGGAGACGTGACACCTTCCAGCTAGGGAAGATCGGTAGAAAGCCGCAGATCAAAGTAAACATTACACCACAATCCAATCTGGTGAACCAGTGGGTTTATTGAGCTTACTTACAGGAATATGGAAGAGGAGTTTCTTACAAAAGCCAGGGTAACTCAACAGCAGCCGCATCACGGAAGGCCCACCCCTGCATGGATGACAACTCATGAAAGCTGCATGATTTGCAGGAATCTCAGGTCTCCTCTTGGTGGCTTTACTTCCTCCAGGCAGCCCAGCTGGTCAGAGCCGCCCCTTCTAGCAGTTGTTTATTGCTTTTAGAACCTTGGGGAGGGGCTCACTCAAATTATTTAGGTGTTAGTTTTCCCAAACATATGACGTTTGTTTCCTTCCTGCCTCTCCTGAACCTTCCCACCCTAGCCCCTCCTGGCTGAAACATTCCAAGTGGGAGGAAATTGTTACCCAACCAACAACCATTGCTATGACTTTGGTTCAAGCCACTAGCGTAACCTACTTAATGGTGAGAGGCTGAAAACTTTCTCCCTAAGGTCAGGACAAGAACAAGAATGCTGGTTCTTACCAGAGCCATTCAATACCACGCTGAGAGCTGTCACCAGTTATGCTGTTTGTAACATTCTCCATAATCGACATACCAGATACCCAAGTCCATTACTGGATGGACAGAATTTGATTTGCTCATATTTAATAATACGAAGGGCAGTCACCACCAAATAACAATGGTCAAGGATAGACCGCACATGCAATTCCGTAAGATTACACTGATGGAATTGGGAAAACTTACTGGCTAGTGATGAGCCACGGTCAGGTGGTAACTAACAGTGCATCCCTGCCTGACTAGAGATGCTGGCATCAACATAAGCGCTGTACCACCAGTTGTATAAAAGCACAGCACACGCATACAGATAGCACACAGCGCTTAATAACAATAAATGCCAGTGTCCCTTCTTCGCTTACTTACTATGGCATGCTTTTCACGGTTAATTCAGAGTATATTCATTCTATTTATATAAAAATGTTTCCATGGTATTCTGCCGTGTTACCCTGCACGTCATATCTGCAAAGTCTCTTGACTGCATCATCTCTCATGCTCGCTTTCGTCTTATGTTTTATTGTCCATTGCAGCCATAATAGAATAGGCTGTGTACTATACAGTCCAGGTGTGTGTGTCACTCTGTTGGACGAAAGCAATCTCGATGTCACACAAAGAAATGCACAAATAAATTGAAAATAACTTAGCAAGGTTACTTTTTGTAAAGAGAGTACCCAGAACCTAAACTTGCTAAACTAGTCTAGCAAGCACACATGGCCAAAATGCCCTTCCTTTTTTTTTTTTAATCCCTCATGCAGGTAGTGACATATCTCATTGGGTGGGAGTTTGACCTCACGATCTGACATGATTGGTTAATTGTCACGAAGGGGAAGGGTGCGATAGGAAGTCTCAGGGATTTGTAGGAATTGGCCACATCACAAGACAAAAGAAGCTTATGGGATATTGACCTGTGGTGCACTAACTACCACTGATAGAAAAAATTATTTCTTGAAGCTTCATTTTCTCAATTTTCATAAACATACTTGTACAATGTTTGCACAATGATAGAATTGCCCAACGATCCATTTCTCAGAATGCATTCTGTGTGGCATGTGACTGGATTAATACTTGTTACAACAGATGAATCCAAAATCATTATGTGAAGAGAAAAACAGACACAAAAATCCATGTATTATATGATCCCATGAATATGAGTTGTCCAGAATAAGCAAATCTACAAGATAAAAAGCAGAGTAGCGATTGCCAGAAGTTGGAGAGATGAGGGGGAGAAAGAAATGGAGAGCAATTATGAGACTCTTGGAGGATACAGACTTCTCCTGGGACAAGGAAACGCACTTGAATTACACAGCTGGAATAGGTGCCTGACTTTGTGATCATGCTAACAGCACACTGATTTATATAAAGAAATAAACAAAATCCCAAACTTAGGAGTAAGCTTTCCAGTACCTTCCCTTAAGTTTCTGGTTGTTATGTTCACCTCCCAAATAATACCCTTTAAAAATGTTTATCAATTGTATCTCAATAAAGCTTTTTTACAACAATAATAACGACCCGAATCTTAACCAGATAAGAGGAGTTCTCACCAAAGAGGATGGAGTTGAAGACTGGTCTAAATAGCTTCTATGTGTCTTACCAGCCTTGAGGAGGACATAAGCTTACATAATTAAAAGCATCTAAATAGTTTGGTGGTGGCGGTGCATGTCTCTAATCCCAGCACTCAGGAGGCAGAGGCAGGTGGAGTTCGAGGTCAGCCTGGTGTACAGAGAAAATTCCAGGACAGTCCCCAAAGCTACAGAGAAACCCTGTTGTGGAAAAAAACCAAATAAAAACAAAAACAAACAAACAAAGAAAAAAGTGTCTAAATAAATCAAATAAAAATGTTTTCTTAGTTATTTTTTTAAATAATTCTAGGAATATAACTCACGGCCTCACTCATACTAGGCAAGCACTTTACCACCAAGCTTTATCCCCAAGCATGTTTTTAAAACCATCATTTCCATAATGAATTTGGATGCATCCCTTGGCGCCTAGGAACTCCGGAGATAATGTGCCACGCTGGGCATCCTAGATTCTGAGTTCTGCTTCACTTCAAGTTTTAGTCTTTGTGGGAGAAATTCAGCAATGTTTTAGTCAGACGGGGGAGTAAATGTACAAACTGAGGTGCTGTATACACTGATTAACTTGCCTCAGTCACCCCACATTTGTGTGCCCAGCGCAGCATCACTTTGTACCTTACAAATGCACGCAAGTGTAGCTTGCCAATAGTCAAGTGATTGGTTTAAAAAGATTTGCTTTTGATTATGTGTATATGTGGGGGGTATGTGTATGTGAATACAGACATGTGCGTGCAGATACCCACAGACTCCAGAAGGTGTTGAGTCATTGGAGCCTGGAGCTACAGGCAATTGAGAGCTGCTGGGAACTGAACTTGGTTACTCTGCAAGAGCCGTTCATGCTCTTAACCTCTGAGCCCTCTCTCCAGATCCTCAATAAAAACTTAAAACCCAAGTGAGAAACTCTAGCTTTAAGGAAAGACTCAGGTGAGCTTTAGTTCTAGTCTCTGTGTCTATAAGTGACATTGAACAGCACAGAAGGCAAGGGTAATGTCTAGCTGCACAGAGAGGCATCTCTGCAGCTCCTCGCAGAGGGGAATCTCATTACAGTGCCAGAGTGTGAAGAATCTACCCACTGTGATTCTGAAACCAGAGTCGCAAATGTTTTGACAGCAAAAGGTAACCCTTGGCAGATAACTGAAATCTTGTTCAGGATCTTGCATTCTGTGTTACGATTTAGATGTAGATTCTTATGCGATGTCACTCATGTCCCTCTGAAAGCCTAATGAAGATAACAGCATGTGTTTCTGTATTCTCCTAAAAGCTGCAGAAAATACCCCATGCCATGCAGATCAAGACAGTGGATACAACAGACTATGAGTGTAATAGTGTTGAGAGCGAACAGACTCCAGGGATCAGAAAGATTTCTTATAAACTGCAGCTTCCCCCAGACAAATGTGTTTAGAGTCAGTTTTCTCACCTGTGAAAACTGGTCTGGACTGGCTATTGCTCAGGCAGTAAGTGAGTAAGTGATCCATTTGGCCCTCTGGGGGTTCAGCATAGAGGACCAACAGATCACACAGAGCCTTTCCTTGTCACTATAACAACTTCTTACATGCTATTTTTAGATGAGTTAAAGTATATGGGAGGACATGCACAGGCTATTTGCAAATGCTGTACCAGTCCTGGTAAGACACTAAAGCATATACAATTTTCACCATCTTCAGAATCCTACAACAATCCCCCCATAGATACTGAGGAAGACTGTATAATAACAGCAATTAGGGAAAAGACTCCAGATTATTACACAGTTTGTAAGAGTATCAATCAGTGACAAATCGACACAGTAGAAGTGGCTGCAAATGCTTATGTCAAAGGTAGTCTCTGCTTTATGTAAATGATGGGCAACTGAGGAGCCGTATAGAGGATGGGGAGGGTCCTACTAGGTGGTACCAGTAGGAAGCCACTGCAAGGCTTACCGACACACACAGATGATGGAACTAGATTGGCAGTCAAGAGCTAGATAACTTAAAAGGAGCTAGATACATAGAGACTTTCTGAGAAGGAGAATGCCATGGTTTGAATGTAACCCTGAGGATCTGTTTTGGATCCTTGGTCCTCATGCTGATGGTATTGAAGTGGTGGGATCTTTAAGAGGTAGACCCTGGTGATAAGCAGTTGGGTCATGAGAACACTTAGTAGGGATTACTATGGGTCTTGTGGGACTTGGTTAGTTCTTACTGAATGAGTTGCTATAAAAGAGTGATCTTGGCCTCTGAACCGCTGGGTAGTCCTGTCTGGTCAATCATCTCTCCCATTCGGGCAAGTACTCATCATGACACCATTCACTGTATTGGTGTTTGGGAGGAGCCAGAGCCTCTCACTAGAGTGAAACAAATGCTGGCACTTTGTTCTTGAATCTCCAGAACTGTTATCTAAATTGACCTATTTCTTTATGAATTATCTGGTTTTTGGATTAATTCATGGAGCCATGAAGAAGACATCTTGAGAAGATGCTTGAAGAAATACCTCATATCTTCTATGTTCCCATAGCCCCACTTCTTGCCAAATGACACAGAATGCTGAGTCTCTCAGAGTCAGAGGTGAGGCCTGATGCCTGGGACTGAAGAGGAAAGGTGAGCACGAATCTGAAGGCTCACAGATCCATACACAAAACACCCTGGAGCTTATTAAACAAACTGAGGACTGAATCTGGTGATGGGCATATATAAGTACTTTGCTAAAGCTCCCCTTCCTTCACTTACCCTCTACTCTGACACTGGACATGGATCCCCCCATCATTTTGGAAAGCCTATCTCTGTGTACTGTGCACTGTTCACCTGTAGGTCTAGAAGAACGTCCAGCTTCTTGAAAGGTGGAGTGTCATCTTCTTGCCAGGTATATTGTCATTCATGTGCTCTGCCCAAGGACTGACACATGAGTCTTGTGCAGTCCTTTCCTCATGGACATCTCTGTCTCCATTTGTTTATGTTCTTTACTCAGAGAAGATTTCCCAAACTCCCTCAGTCTGAGCCAGAGCTGGGGGCGCTAGTTGGCCAGAAAGTTCTTTTGAGTCAGTAGGACTCCTTAACCCTGGAAAAAAGGTGATTTGCTAAATGAGTTTTAGCAGCTTGGATAAACAACAAAATCTCCCTTGACCCTAGATGGGTAGACTCCAAACACACAAGTGGATGCTTAGAACCATTTAATTGACAACTCTACACAATGTAGAGTGACTAGGAAGAAGTCTCAATGAGGGATTGTCTAGATAAAATTGATCTGTCGGCACATCTGTGAAGGATTGTCTTGATTAGCGTGGAAAGATCCAGCCTACTTTGGGTGGCACTATTCCCTAGGTTTTGGTCCTGGACTATAAAAGGGTGAAGAAGGTGAACTAAGCACTAGATGCATTTATTTCTCTCTGCCTTTGACTGCACCTGATGTGAGTAGTTGTTTCAAGATCCCACCACCTTGACTTCCCTGCTATGATGGCCTGTAACCTTTAGTTGTAAGCTAAAATAAGCTCTTTCTCCCCTAAGTTGCTTAGGTCATTTTATCACATCAATGGGAAACAGAACTAGGACAATTCCTCTGCTCTGAAAGTGTTCCCTGGGTATCAGCACTGTCCTAGCATCACGGGAGGTCTGATAGCAGAAATGGTTGTTGAGTGACTAAAGGATGGATAGTGTATATAGTGTGGATTCACTGAACAAAAGGACAACTCACACCTTGGACAGGATCAAGTGAGCAAACACAAGGTTTAATCACACCTCTCAGAATGGTGCACAATGTAGAAATAATGAATTACTTCATTGTTTGTATTATTTTCAGAGCCTGGTGACAGAAACGGAAACAGTCACTATGGATAAAGTGAAATTAGTGCAATTTCTAGTAAGATTGGCCTCTTTATAACAAGACTCCCAGTCCCTGCCCTCTACATTTCAGTCTCTGTCTTCTTCCAGTCCTAGCTCAGTCCCTCCAGAGGCTGAAATATGAATCATCTCTTTCACAGAGATCTGTAATCTACTCCTGTTTCCTGGAGTCTGTGACGCGTGGCTCAACAATGTGCCCTGTGAGCCCACGAGAACGCTAAGTGCAGCTAACATTCCACTGGCATTGAGTCTAGAAATGCCGGAAGCAGACGTGACAGGCCTTGGCAATTAACTGGGGACAAGGCCTGCCTGACTCCTACTCTCTACTTCCCACCTATTCTGAGATTTAATTTATATTTCCAATTATCCAATGTTTGTATACAGAAGCAGCTACTTGTTTTGTATTTAGATACTGCATTCCGTGGCCATGCTCATCTCAGTGATTAGTTCTAGTAGCTTCTCTATAGACTGCTTGGGATTTCCTATACAGACAGTCAAATCACCTAAAATCAGAGCGACTTTATTCCTCTTTTCTTCTTTAAATGTCTTTAGTTTTATTTTCTTGTATTATTCAGCAGTCCAGTACAATGTTGAATAGAACAGGCAAGATCAGACATTCTTGTCTTGTTTGGGGAACAAAAAAAACATTTAGTCTTTGATCATTATGTATAATGTAAACAAATGATCTGTTTGTTGGACTTCATTTTTGAAAAACCTTTACCAGTGAGGACATTAATTTAATTTCTACTTTTCTGAAGGACTTTATAATGAGTGGAGATTGAATTTGTGATTGAATTCTTAAGTCCATTCCATAGTGACTGACATGGAAGAATGTTTGAATATTGACCTAGGTCTACTTAAACTCAAAATGCCCTCCCCTCTAAGAGCAGAAGCAACCATAATTTACAGCTACAAGCTTGTTCTGTTGTTTTGTGTTTAATGATTACTAAATGTGACATAATGTATGAGAAACACTCATCACAGCTCCTGACCTGTGGCAAGCCTTAAGAAATGTGTTGCTAGTTCTTACAAGTATCCCACCTTCCACCTCCCACACTGGATCTTGTCATCTATCATTGAGTCTGTTGTGGAGCTCTGGGGGCACAAAGAACTCAGCAGCAGCCTGCTGGCTCTTAAGAGGTTCTCTGAGGCTCCCTGCTATGCCGCTCTGTTCCTCAGGCTTGGCCTCTGGCATAGCAAGGCTAGCCTCAAATTTCCCGGGCCAACTCCACCTCTGTGTGCATTTTGCAAGGACAGGCAGTCCTCCCAGGCTGCACCTGTATCTAAGCAATTTGCACCATTGCCCATCTCATACAGTACCTGCTGACTCCCCATGTAAAATCAGGATGCTTTCAGTTGCGAATAATAGAAAAGCTAAAAACACGACAATTCCTCAGCTAACAGAAATTGACTTGTTCCAGAGTTGTCAGGTGCAACGATGTCACCAAGAGCCACGTTCTCCGGCTTCTCTCTTGGGCAGTCCTCTCTGTGGGTCTGACAACCTAAACTGGTTTGACTCCTTACAGATACTAAATGGCAGCTGAATATCCCCACATTCAGTGGAAGGAAGCCTTTCCTCCAAACAGTCAAGGAGAAGTCCTCCTTTCAGTCTACCTATGACAAGTTGGTCACTTGCAGCTCTCTCTCTCTGACCACTATCTATCGCACTGCAGATGGCATTAGCAAGCTGGATTAGCCCTGGGTTCTTAAACTCACAACTGGAAAGAACAGAGTTTAACACGACTATCAATAAGGTTTATTTTAAAGCTGGAGAGATGGCTCAGCAGTTAAGAGCACTTGCTGCTTTTGTGGAGGACCCCAGGTTGGTTTCCACCACCTGTCCTAGGTAACTCATTTAACTGTCTATAACTCAGAACTGTGGGATTTGACACCCTCTTCTGGCCTCCAAAGGTAGCCATACATGTGTGCAGCATAGACACACATTTAGACATACACATTAACAAAAATAAAATAAACAACATTTAAAAACAAATTAAAAATAAAATCTTCCACTTGGAACTATAGTCAGCTCCTCAGATTGTATTGCTGTTGCCTAGCAATGGCAGAGGACAAGGCCAACCATAGTGCCCACTCTCTCCCCCTCCTCTCTGGTGTCCTAAATGCCCTCTGTAATTAAACTGGTACTTTGGTTTTTTATCTCTTTCCTTGTTGTTCTATTTCCTTCACCTGTTTTTCAAGTTCAGATACCCTGCCTTCTCCTTAATCCATTCTATTGCTGACAAAATTAGTTATTGAACTATTCTTTTAAAAAATTTGAGCATCTCAAAATAGTTTTTCTTCACCATGTCTTTCAAATTATGCATCTTCTTCCTTATTTCATTATCAATTTGTTTGTATATTTAAATACACTTCTACTCACTATCTTGAGTTCTCTGTCTGGGATTTCACCTAACTCACTCTCACTAGATGGCATCGCTGTAGGGTTAATAGTTACTAGAGGAGCTGGACTGTCTTGTGTTTCTTGTGTTACTGCATGGGGATTTATGCATCTGATCTTATTTCACTGTGGCTTATATTTTTTTATCAGCTATACTTTTTCAGTTGAAGTATTTGCAATGCTCAAGTGGGACTGTGGTGGAATTAAGTGTATATTTCAGATAATTCTTCCTTAGTTCAGGAACTCAGGGTACCTGGTATAAATTCTTTATGATTTTCTGGGTAGACTAATAACTGTGAGAGCAACCACAGGGCTAAATAGTACCACTATTCAAATGCTGCACTAACCAATTAAGAAAAGTGGCACCTTTGAATACAATGATTGCTGTAGGATAAACAGCCAAGGATCATAGGGAGTTAATAAGATTACGATTGGGAGGGAATTAGAGCAGATGAGGAAAGTGTGAGTATTAAAGACATTGAGAAGAAAGAAATATCAAGGTAAGTAAAGTCAGCTTGAGAGGGAAAGGTCAGGGTACTCTCAGCCCACTAGAGATTTAGAGATTGTTAAAACTGTGGAAGGTTAGAATTAAGAAGTAAAAAGAGAAGGAAACAAGGACGAAAGAAATGGGGAAAGACATAGGTACAAGAAGCGGGGTGTATGATATGTGGGTGAAGTGTATAATGAAGAAAGCCACAGAGTATACTGTGTGGGGAAACACATTCCTACAACGTGACCCCAATATACAAATGCAAAATCATCTTGAGACATGTGCACAAGTGGAAATTAAATAACAGAAACTCAGAAATAAAAAAGAATTCTTGTGGAGTTAATTGCTCCATTGAGTTGAAAGATATTGTTCCCAGAACCCTCACCTCCAGCAGCCTCATTTTGATGCGTGCTAGAAAGGGGAGACGGGGAGATGTTGGTCTCTGTAGTCTAAGCCTTTACAGTGTTCTATTGTGTGGGGGATATGGGAACTGGTAAGTTCTTTCCTGGTAGTTCTCTTGGATCCCTATACTCCATCATGGTCTCTTCTGGTCCTGCAGGTCCAGTGTTTGTGAAGAGTACCACTTCCCTTCTCTCTACACTCCATTGCTGCCCCCCACTGGTGTAGGAGGTTCTTCTGCCTATGTATTGCTTTCATTGGTTGAATAAAGAAACTGCCCTGGCCTTTTGATAGGGCAGCACTTAGGTAGGCAGAGTAGACATAACTGAATGCCTGGAAGAAAGACAGACAGGCAGATGCCATGAATCTCCTGCCTGAGATGGACGTAGATTAGAATCTTGCCGGTAAGCCACAGTCACATGGTGATACACAGATTTTATAGTAATGGGTTAATCAAGATGTAAGCGTTAGCCAATAAGAGGTTTGAGCTAATGAGCCAGGCAGTGATTTAATTAATACAGTTTCTGTGTGATCATTTCGGGGTTAAGCTAGCTGAGCAGCTGGGATGAAGAGCAGGCCTGCTCCTCCTGTAACAATTGGCACTCCAATGTGGTAAACTGACTCCACGTAAAACCTGAGAGGGCTTAAAAAGGAATTCTAAACACAAATATAGAGTTTAACACAGCTTTTTGCTGTTTGCTGGCAGGATGCCACAGAGAAATTTTTCTGACTCAGCAGCCATAGCAGTAAAAAAGCTGCGCGGTTTTAAAACATGGCTGCCTGGGCTGTGCCACCAGTGCAAACTCTGGCTATAAAGCATTTCAATAACATTTGTGGGCCCGGGTGTTTGTATGCCCACTCACGGTCGGGAGGAAAGTATCTGAGACCATGCCCGTGGCTCAGCTCTTCCTGCCTGGGCAGACGGTGGGATCAGGCTTGGGCAGGTGGGAGAGCATGGCGGATTCCCACTGCCCATACAAGAGATGTTTCCAGGCTGCACAGTACTCTGCGTGGCAGATTTGGCTGTGCCTCAGATAAAAAATTTTTATGTGCTGCATGCTCATTATTCTCAGAGTTAAAGTGCTAAATGTGGCTCCTACCAGCGGCCCCAGAGCTAGCAGAAATGATATGTCCACCATTTTAAAATTGGAGCGAAATGGAGCCAACATCCAGAGCAGCTGCAACCAAGCTGCTTAGCATGTTAAAAGCTCTTCAAGACAGTAGAGAATTACAGATTCACAATAGGACAGATTCAGACATAAAAGACCTCTAAATGGGTCACAATGTTGGATAAATGTATGGACGCTTGGGAGAGAGAAGAAAAGGAGTATAGAGAGTCATAAAATAAAGCTAATGCTTTGAAAAAAGGGTAAAGTCTTTAAAGGCAGTAAAAATATTGATAGATTAAAAAGAGTAAAGAAAAAAGCCACCTAAAAATGGAAAATTCACAGAGTCTGGATTCTGTGTATTATTATGTTTTCTTTGAATATTTTGACTGTGAAGGAGCTAAGTACAGAGAAACTTTTAATTGTATGTGCTGCAAAACTAAACCAACATGTATGTTATAAAGGTATCTTGACTTCAGAATTTGGGTCTAAGGATATGATGCTTTGGAAAGAGGTTCTTCTTTTGTTTTCACAGAAGATGAGACCCTGTGGATTGCTTCTAGACCAATATGGTATGATAGACCATGCCCTCCTGAAAGGTCACCATGAACACCTTCAGAAAATTACTTCACTCAACTGGTGACTGAGCTGAACCTAGCACATAGGATACACCATGAAAGACCTGATTAACAGCTCCCCCATTCAGCACAAAGCAGTTTAGAGAGAAATAATTGTGCCCATATTCCCAAATATTGTTTATAAATGTTCTTTTACATTTAAAGGGGGATATGATATAGATATGAATAATTTGCATTGGTATAAATCTTGATTTATTGATACAAGTTTAAGGTCAATTTTGTTATATGTATATGTATTTCTGATCTTGATTAAGGTATTGTGATTGTGCAGTTCATTTAAAAATATAATGTATAATTAGGAAATATAGGTTGTTAATGGATAATCATCTATAATAGTCAAGTTTGTAGTCATGTTAGTTAGATTTTCTAGATGTGCATAGATATATTTCAGATAGGCATTCTTCATATCTTTCAAAGACTACAGAATATGGCATTTAAGATGGTTTAATAACTTAGGGCTTTTCATGACAATGAGACACGTCTGCTCCTGGCAGCACCAGAAACTTCAAGAGGAAGATGGGCATTGAAGAGGCTCCTTATGGAGTTGGTTAGCTATTTGGGCAAGAAACTGCTCTTGCTTGGACTGTTGCATAAAATGGACACAAAGAACCCACAGAAAGAGGACTGCTAAACTTGCCTAAAGGTGAGATGATCCTTCGGGGTTCCTGCTCCATAAAAGAGTCTGCGAGACATTCTGAAGGACACAGAAAAAAGTGACTGAACTGTCTTTAAAATTTCCTGCTTCATGGAAATGTCTGCTGGATACTATGGGCCTGTAGGCTGAAGATGGATGCCCCAACAGTACAGAAGAACTTTGGGTAACTGTACAGGCAGTGAAATGTCTCTGTCATTTCTAGAGTTTTGGAAGTTACTTACAATGCACTTCCTGTTTACTTAGGTAATATTATATCCTTCTGGAGTCTTTGATGGAGTTGAAGAATTTATAGTTATAGTTTTCCTTAGTTATGATAAAAGATAAAGTAGATATAAATATTGTAACTGTAATTCTTGCTTGATAACTGTTTTGTTATATGTAATTTTACTATGTTAAAGTTAAAGCCTTTCTTGTTTAAACAGAAAGAGGGGAAATGGTGTAGGAGGGTCTTCTGTCTATGTGTTGCTTTCATTGGTTGAATAAAGAAACTGCCTTGGCCTTTTGATAGGGCAGCACTTAGGTAGGCAAAGTAGACAGAACTGAATGCTGGGAAGAGGGGCAGACAGGCAGATACCATGAATCTCCTGCCTGAGATGGACATAGGTTAGAATCTTGCCAGTAAGCCACAGATTTAATAGAATGGGTTAATCAAGATGTGAGAGTTAGCCAATAAGAGGCTAGAGCTAGTGGGCCAGGCAGTGATTCAATTAATACAATTTCTGTGTGATTATTTTGGGGGTTAAGCTAGCCGGGGCAGCCGGGATGAAAAGCAGGCCCACTCCTCCTATAACACCCAACCCCAGCTTAACTGTGCCAGACAGTGGCAATTCTAGAGGGCTTGCAGCTGGACTGAGAGGGCTTCTCAGTTCTCCTGCCTGCTTCTCTGCCAATATGACACCTGCCTGCAATTCCAACGCTGTAGAGGTAGAAACAAGAAGTACCAAGGACCCTAGAGCAGCCTGGGCTGCATAGTAAGATTCTTTCAGCATCCTTCCAAACAGTAAAGCAAGATCCCATCCCTGCTGGTCTAAGGATGAGGAGCTGTGTCCATTTTTTACAATACAAAGGAGCCCCTTCAGTCTTGCTTGGAAAGGAGCTGCCCATAAACTGCCAGAGGTTCTCAGCCTGTGGGTTGCAACCCCTCGGGGGTTAACCGGCCCTGTCTCAGGGGTCACATATCAGATATCCTGCATACCAGATATTTACATTAAGATTCACAGCAGTAGCAAAGTTACAGTTATGAAGTAGCAATGAAAATAATTTTATTACTAGGGGTCACCACAACATGAGGAATTGCACTAAAGGGTCACAGCATTAGGAAGGTTGAGAAGCACTGTGCGAGACATGTCTCACCAGCAAAGGAGAGCCAGGAACAGGGAGAATCTTCTCAACTCCTTCCCACAAAGACTCCCCGCAGAGTTGCTGTCCCAACTGTACCATTTCCACACATGCTGAACGGATATGAGAAACTATGTCTTAATAACTTCCACAAAGGAACCCACAAAGTACAAGCAATTTATAATCATCTGTTAACACAATTCTGCTGTAGTGAGATGGGGAAAATATGTTTTCTCCATATATCTCTTGCAGAAGTTTTGTATTTAGAAATTATAGCTTGAAGAGTGCTTGGGTTAGAAAGTAGATTCCTTAACTTCCAGGAGACAGAGGGAGAGGGCAGAACCATGAATTTGGGGAAGTGGCAAATTGGGGAAAGGGATCTGGAGAAGGGGACCTGAGGAGGTAAGAGACGAATTTCACAGAGATTAATGGGAAGGCCATTCAGGCACAACCCAATCCAGGCACGTGCTTAGGACAAGCTCACCCAGTTCTCAGAGAGAAATGGAGACCACAGGAGAGATCTGCTCAGAGCAGGTCTCACTGTGGGGTGGGGCTGCATCTGGTTTGCTGCCTGTGTCTTCAATTCACAATTATTTTGAAATAAATCCTAGATCTAATAATCCTAAATGTAATACTTGTATTTGTAATACTTCAGTGTATGTCTAAAACTTAAAATAATACTATCAATAAAGCCCTTAATATCCTTAGTAGAATTTCCTGGTTTTCTCAGGCTTATTTTCAAAGTCTGATCGAACCAAGTCTGACAGGGCAGCTACACTGAAGTTCACACTGATTTAGGATAAAGATGGCTCTCTAAAGTCTTACACTACTTTTAAAATATATTTCACTAAATCTTTGAAAATTTATATACATCACTGTACAATATTTTGATCACATTCACCCCCAATTCCTCCTCCTAACTCCCCCCAGATCCATCCCAACTCTCCATTCTATTTCTCCCAACTTTATGTCCTCTTTTTTTTTTTTAACCCACTAAGTCCAATTTGTGTTCCCATGTAGTCATGGGTGTGGGGCCATCCACTGGAGTGTAGTGGACCTACCAGGGGCATACTATTTTAAAGAGACTATCCTGCCCCTAGAAGCCAACAACTGCCAATTGCAACTCAGTTGAGGTGGAGGTTCTTGAGCCCCTCTCTCCTCCATGCTGGAATCATGACTGGCTTGATCTTGTGCAGGTCTTGTACAAGCAACCACAGCTGCTGTGAGGTCGTGAATGCAGATATCCTGTCACGTCCAGAAGACACTCTTTATCTTTGGTCCTCCTCAAGCTCTGGCTCTTACAATATTCCCACCCCCTCTTCCAAGATGGTTACAGTTCCCGTCACACAGCACCGTGGCTGGCACTTCTGGTTTCCAGCGCCATTCACACACCAACAAACGCTCAGGAAAATTACATAGACACCCAGGGCCCTCAGGACCTATGTGCAGCATGGTCACATCACCTACACATGACGCAGCTACTCAAGCCCCTATGCGCATGCGCTAGGCAGCCTTCAAAAGCTGGACAAGCCGACTCCACGCTTTCTCTCTGCACCAACTTCCTCAGGCCTGAGTGCACGTGTCTTTCTCTTTAATAAACTCTTAAAGTGTGTTTTGTGATCCGTTCTCACTCGCACCTGGGTAATTTCAGGGTGTGTGGCGGTTTGAAAGAAAATGGCCCCGAAAGGGAGTCACTATTAGGAGGTGTGGCTTTGTTGGAGTGGGTTTGTCCTTGTTGGAGGAAGTGTGTCACTATGGGGGTGGACTTTAGGGCTCTCTTTTGTTCAAGCTTTCTTCCTGTTGACTTCCTGTTGCCTGCAAGACAGCACTCTCAGTTTCCAGCACCATGTCTGCCTGTATGATGTCATGCTCCCCGTCATGATGATAATGGACTGAACCTCTGAAGCTGTAAGCAAGTCACCCCAGTTAAATGTTTTCTTTGTAAGAGTTGCCATGGTCATATTGTCTCTTCACAGCAAAAGAAACTCTAACTAAGACAGAGTGATACATATGTCCCGTTGTGATTGAGCACTCCACAGACATTTATTCTCTTAACTTGGAGAAGTCTTTAATTTTCTGTAGTATTTCCTCTAGCTCTCCATTTCCCTCTTACAACTTCATTGTTGAAAAATGAGATTTCTTGCTGACCCGGTTTTCCAGTCTAGATGATTTCATCCCTGTGACATCATTGGGCAACATAAAGAACACTGAGAAGTGAGTTAAGAAACTTGCTAGATTAGAGCACTTATTGGGTAACATTTTCAAAACAGGTCATACAGTGTCTCTTTGTTGATTATTGGCAGCTGCTGGATATCGGCTAGACGGACATTCTCAGTGAGATTGCCTCCCACAATTCCCACAAGACAGGATGTGATTTTAAAGGGTGAAAAATCCTTAATCTTGCCAGATGTGGTAGAGTACATCCTCTATCGCAGCACTTAGAAGGAAAAGACACATGGATCTTTTTAGTGAGTTCAAGGGCAGCCAAGGCTACACAGAGCATTCTTGTCTCAACTTCCCCTCCCCCAAATCCTTTAATATATAAAACACAGTTATGCATATATCTTTATATAATATTTGTATTACATTTTTAATATTTATATAATATGTTAGCATGATTATATATTAAATATCATGCATGAGTATTATACATGATTATCAATAACAACATATAATATGTTTTTTATTATTTAAACAGATATGCAGCAAATGTGGTACTGAAATTTTATGGAATGGGTAATTAGGAATAAAGTATCTTAAAAGTTGAGGGACAGATTCTTAGCTCTATTAACTCCCTAGAGGTCACAGTCACCTCTTTGATGACAGTTGTGTTAGGAGCAACAACAGGCATGGCAATCATGGAGATTACTGCTGTGGAAGAATTAAAGCATTATTAATTCAAGTCACATTCAATGATAAAATGTGTGCTACATTTGGATACTCCATGCCCTTCAATGGCCCATATGTCAAGGGCTTGGTCCTTATATCGCCTAAGAGTTGGTAGAATCTAGCTTTTGGTGTTGGTGATATTCTCTCTCTCTCTCTCTCTCTCTCTCTCTCTCTCTCTCTGTGTGTGTGTGTGTGTGTATCTGTGCATGTAGGAATATGTATGTGTTTCTGAGTACAGACATTGTTAATCCCATTGAACAAGAGTAAAGACCACTGACCATAAATTATGGACAAATTAAAGCAAGTTTTATTCTGTGCACAGCAGAGCCAATCCAACAGTTGTCTCCCCCTAAGTCTGGGTTAGAGAGAGAAGTCCTGGGTCAATCATTCGAGCTTCCTTTACAGGGCAAAACCACAGAGTAGGAGATTTTGCAAGCAAATATGGTTACAGAAGTAAGACCAGGCAGTTAAGAAAATTTTCCTGGAATATTTGTTACAGGACTGGGGTGTAGCATAATTCCAAAAAGCAGAAACATAAGTTTTACAGTGAATAGAAACATAACATAGATATAGCTACAGTAAATAAAAACCTAAGTTAGCTAGGGTCTTAAAATGACTCCCAGAGAAAAAATGGAGTTGGTGTGGCTTCTCAGCATGTGTATTCTACAGCCTTCACGTGGAAGTCAGAGATAACCTCCAGCATCACTCTTCATCTTCCACCTTGTTTGAGAGAGGGTCTCTGTGTTTAAGTTGCAGCCTCTGAGTTCCCAGGGATTCACCTGTCTCCCCCTCACATCTCTCCATTGGAGTTCTGAGGTTACGGATGTGTGCTGCCCAGTCCAGATTTATATTGCTTCTAGGGATACAAACTTACATTCTCATATTTCCACGGTGTGGTACTTTGAATAAGAATGACCTTTATAGCCTCACAAATTTGACTACTTGGTCCCCAGTTGGTGGAACTATTTGGGAAGGATTGGAAGAATAGCCTTGTTGGAGGAAGTGTGTCTCTAGAGATAAGCTTTGATGTTTCAAGAGACTCATGCTATTCCCAGTTAGCTCTCTCTGCTTAGTGAGCTCTCAGCAGCTGCTCCATTGCCATGCCTGCCTGCCTGTTGCCATGGTCCCCACCATGATGAAAGTGGACTCGAACCTTCTATAACCATAAACCCAAAATTAAATGCTTTCTAGGTTGCCTTGAACATGGTGTTTTATTACAGCAATAGAAGAGCCACTAAGACACATGGCAGGTGCTTACCCACTGAGCCATCAGCCCATTCCCCCTTTTCTTCGTGAGTTAGTGTTAAAAGCATTTCATTAGAGTGACGGAAGGCTGGCACAGTAAGAACGATAACAAACAGCAATGAGTTACTGACATTGTATGCCAAGTAGGATTAACACTTCCATTCTTTCATTAGCTCTGCAATTAATCAATGTCAGCCACATGTGAACCAAAGGTATCTGGACTGCCACTGTCATCCCTAACCCATCTCCCCTTTGCCTTGCTTGTATATTCACAGCTATCAGAAGATGAATACCTAACCCAGATCCTCTGTACTCAGGAGTTTCCTGTGTCCTTCATTCACTTCCTCTAGGGCTCAAGGCAAATATCCTCTCCCCAACACCTTACCATAAGAGAAATCTGTGGCACCAAAGCTCTCCCATAAACCTGTACAATTTTTTTATGGATAGATTGTGTTGTTTGGCAGAAATGGTGAAGGATGTTTGGGGGCTGCTGCAGGACCAACTCCTGTCTTAGTTAATGTTCTATTGCTATGAAGTGACACCCTTACCAAGGAAACTCATAAAGAAAAGCATTTAATTGGGGCTTGCTTACATCCAGAAGTTTAGTCCATTATAGTCATGTTGGGAAGCCTGGCAGCATAAAGCCAAGCATGGTGCTGGGGAAGTAGCTGAGAGTTCTATATCCAGACTGGCAAACAACATGAAGAGAGAGTGACATTGGGTCTGGTTTGAGCTTCTGAAACCCCAAAGTCCACCCCCAATGACATATGTCCTCCAATAAGGCCATAGTCAACTCCAACAAGGCCACACTTCCTAATCACTCTCAAGTAGCATCACTCTCTAATGACTAAGCCTTCAAATATTTGACTGTATGGGGGCTATTCCTATTCAAACCACAACACCATCTGACTGTAGGTTAAGAGTTGAATGGAGGACATGAATGCAAGGGAAGAAGATGACATCTAGGTGAAAGGAACTAAGGTTAGAAAAATGAGGGGTCCTTCCATTTGGGTGTGGCTCCCGTGACAATGGCTGGAGTGTTCATAAGAACACTAGGCAGCCCTGCACTGCATCCCTTCTCCTCCTCCTTCGACTCTGACCTATGCAGTTCTAGAGGTGGGGATCTGCTGCTTCTTTTCCTTTTAAAAATGCTTTAAAAGGGAAGATTCAACATCCTGGAATCCAGGCATGTGGCAGCTTCATGGGACCTTAAAGGTAAATACAATGACTCGTTCACTTCCCAGTAGATGTCTGTAGTTCTACAACTCTTCTAACAGGGTCAGTCACTAAAAGATAAATAATCAAAAGTAACTTATAAAGCCCTCATTTGTATATTGTTTGTCTAGTAGTAGACCCCACAGCTCTCACCAACTCATCTTTAAGCTTTATTTAGAAAGATTAGAAATCATTATTTTATGTGCAACTCTGCCTGAGACTGACTGGCCATGCTGTTTAACAGATTTGCCTTGAGATGTTTTGTTTTGTTTTGCTTTTAAATTAAGCCAGGAAAGCAAATGATTTCCAAGATACAAGACATTTTGGCTGACTTCAGATTGTCAATATTTGCTGTGCTAGTGTAAGCAGAGTAGTCCTCAACAGGTGCTGTGGTTTGACTGTGAAATGTTCTCACAGGCTCTTAGGGTGGAATATTTAGTCCCCGGTGGATAATGCCATTTTGGTAGTTGTAGGAACCTGAGGAGGTGGAGCCTCCCTGTAGGGGAATCAGAGGGAGGGATAGCCCCACTTCTTGCCTACTTGCTGCTTCTTGTTCTGCCAAGATAAAGGGAGGGGAAGACTCCCAGCTACACACTGCTGCTATTGTGGAGCTACTGCCACTGTGAAGCCACCTGCTACCCTGTCTTCTCCTCTGGGGTGGACTGTAGCTCTTCAAACTGTGAGCCAAAATAAAACCTCTCTTCTCTAGGTTTCACTAAGAACATTAGTAACTGTTCTCATGGCTGTAATCAAATGCCCAACAAGAAGCAACTTACAGGAGAAAAGATTTATTCTGGCTCACTGTCCAAGGAGATAGAGTTAGTTAATCATAGTAAGAAAGGCATGGTGCAGACAGCTTCACAGTGGGGGCAGTGTGACTCCTGGCATCCTTATAGCTTAGCAGAACTGGAAGTAGAAAGGACAGGAAGTTGGGACGGGCTATAAAACCTCAAAGTGCATCTCCAGTCATCCATTTCCTCCAGCAAGGCTCCACCTCAAGGCCCACTCACAGCTGGGGACTTAGCTCAAACACGTGAGTCTACTGATGACATTCACATTTAGGTCACATTTTTTTTAGATGTTTTGTCGCAACAATAAAAAAAAAAGTAATTGATGCACCAGATTACAGTGTAGACAGTACAGTGGACTCTGCATATCTCAGATGGTCACACACATAGGGAAACTGAGACTCAGAATCCTCTTAACCTTGCTCCCATAAAAATTTGGTTAGATTCAAGAGTTAGAAAAACAAGTGGATCTGGGCCATCTCTTCCCTTCTGGAGACGTTTTATTGTCCCTATTCTTTGAGATTCCAAGTTTAGCCTGGAACATGCTTTGGTTTGAACATTTTTCTTCCATCTTGTTAATGGCAACAATCTCTGATGAAACTGTGTTTGGAGATGAGCTTTGGGGAGGTCTTCTGCCATCATGGATGGATTTGTGTGTAATAGAAATTCTTAGAGGACTCGTTTCTTCTCTTCCGTCGAGCGAAGGTGCTCTTCATCCCCTTGTCTTTCTGCCTTCCACCATGGGAGGACATCAGCAAGACCCTCGGCTAGTCTGTTACCCTGACCTGAGGCTCAGTCGCCAGAGCTATCAGAAATCATTTATGTACCCATCAATGACTGTTATCTGCACATATCGCCCCTTTTGGGGTCCTCCGCATCTCTCCTATCACTCCCTGAAGGAAAAGTCAGATATCGAAGTTGCTCCTGAACACAGAGCATGCTTTATTCTTCATGCTTTTGTGACTCTTCACTCTGTTCCATGGCCTTAGCTGTCCTTCCTCCTTACCCTCACAAAATTTCTACTTCTCTTCACCGTCCGTGGAATCCCATAGCCTCTGAGAAGCCTCCCTTCCTGGTGGTCCAGTAGATCTGGAGTGATTGCCTCCTCCTCATTGCACTCTTTCTCATGGCACCAGACCTAATGGTCCATGGGCTTAGAATAAGATAGACTTCACAGATCTTTTTTAGTTCATAATATAGTTAACAGGCATAAATTTGGCAACATTGTTCATAGAAGTTACCTCCAAATCAGAATGGCCAAGGAAATAGATATTCTATGCAAATAACATCAAGTTACATTTATCCTAGCTACCAATTATCTTCCCTAATTTCATTGAACAGATTCCAAGCAGCATTATCTTAGTCTCAATGCTTTTTAGAAACAATAATGAGTTCACAGATTTTTAAAATTCTTATTAAATAGTAGGGATAAAAAGAACAGAGAATGGTTCAGAAGTTTGGTGGGGTTTGTAGGATCTTGCCAATTGCCCTAATCATCTATAGAAAGGCTGTAGCAAGCAGCGAAAATTAAATCTCAACTGGATGTTAGACCACATAGATGTTTCTGTGTTTATAAAGCAACTTTGGAAAGCATTATAGTTGGGTCCCCACTTATCCTCCCCCTTCTAGTATATTGAGAGAATCGTCAATCTTGGGGCCATTATTGGGATGGCAAGGTGCCAGAGTAGTGGTCCAAATGTATCTAAATCAATTATGACAACTGCTGTGTGCCAGTGTCCTCCCTAGGCCTGGGGATGTGACTCATTTCTGACCAATAGAACCTAAGTGAAGTCTTACAGGCTGGAAGGGACTTTGGGAAACAGATTTTCCTCATATGTTAACAAGAAAGGGACTCAAACTCTGGGCACCATATGTGATGCTCTCTTTGGTTTGAAATCTGGTGAATGTGTGATCAAGGTGGGGAAGGCCACCCCCTCCCCCAACACAGGCTGGCAAACTGGAAAGATGGAGTCTGGATTTTTGATGATATGACAATACCCGTGAACTAAGGGTGGGCCATCCACTCTGGACCACTTGTTAATCAAGGTCAATCATGGGACAGTGTATCTCACACAGATAGTTTTCTGCTGCTTGAGACCAGGTGCCTCTGACCGAATCAACATCCAAAGTTCTTTGGGGAGCTAGATCGAGGTGGGGGATTCTCTGGAGGAAAAGATTTAATTGGGAAATGTAATTAGGGATCCTAGTGCCTAGAAGGATTGAAAGGGATTCAGTGTGGAAAAGTTTATTTGGGCTTCCAGTGGTCCTGTACTCAAGGGCCCTGACTGCACGTAAGACTCATAAGATGTATGTACCTGAAGAGAGAAGCCAATTTGTAGGAGAAATGTAGGGGAGTGGGAGATATAATGACATAGCTGTCTTTGCAAGAAATTGATAAAGCACACAGGGTGCAATGTACTACAATTATTATTGAAATCTCAAGTTGGAAATTAAAAACAAACAAAAAACTCCTGAGAATTTAGTTTTGGAGGAGAAATGATTCACAGAGGAAATTTGCATCATAGGTGTGCTTTGCATGGGAGTGAATGAGAGATGGGGACAGCGACTAGAAAGAACCGCTGTAAATTCAATAGAAGACTTCTGAGTGAGTTTTACTATATGCTGTGCCCTTGGAACCAGAACTAAGGGTGCCGCGAAGTCACACAATGCAGCATGGGTGAGCACTACTGGAACACCCTGGGGTCCTCGTGTTGGACTCAGAACTAATTTTCTGTCATTGCACGTTCAGAAACCTTTTATTATTGATTTTTCCTATTCCTCTGCTCAGTTCTGCAACCGCATATAAGTCCGTGCCCCCACCTATCCCAAGAAAGCTTCTGGATCCTCAGTCTTTGGTACTCAGATTTCTGATGCGAGGCATGATGGTGAATTCTACAGCTCCATCCTCATTGTCAGCTAAGGGCTATGAGCAGAGAGCACGTGAACCAACAACCGCTGACAAAGACCCAGCCGCACTTGGGCTTAGACCTCTGCGAGATCTGCAAACATTGCTGCTCAATTTGCATGCATTTCCAGATGTCCGATAGGAAAGAAATCTTCTTGATCCCCTACCCTGAGTAAATATAATCTGTGTAAACAGTTGTCTGTGCTACACAAGCATGCAGCTGTGTTAGGATGGGAGGGAGAGGCCTGGAAGGGTAGCTTGTCTCTGCAGTTTCTGCTTTTCTTTTTGTCTAAAACAAAGATCTCCAACTCCCTCCCAAAGGGATGTCAGTTTTAAAGTCACCCACAGGGATTCCTCCTTGAGTGCCTTGATGGAGGAAATAAAATGCGTGGGCTGAAACGCTCACCTTCCTGATGTCGAATAAAATGGAATTTCTCCAACAAGTACTGAGTTGATTTCTTTTGATCAAGAGAGAAGATAAACGTGTCTCAGGTTTTGCAACTACTGCTTGACAATTCTTGTAAGACCAACCACAGCTGTCATAAGTCAACAGGGGAAGAAACCCGAGGATGAGGTTCTGTGTAGCTTCACATCCCAAGGGTCTGGTCAGATGCAGTCTTGGAAAAGTGCATTTAACTGTGCATTTTTTAAAAGCCAAAGAAGTTTTACTTTCTTTTTAGCCTCTCGAAGGCCATTTTGTCATAAATTCAGTATAACGCAGAGGTGGGATTGCCCCGAAACAGAACTAGCAACAGATCATTTGGGAGGGGAAGTGTACCAAGTTTCTATTCATATGCCATAGTTGTCAATTTACACACCTGGCAACAGGAAGACTTAACTGAAAAATTTCCTCTGTCAGATTCATCCATGGGCATCTCTATGGGGCATTTTCTTGATTGCTAATTGGTGTGGGAGGTTGGAACTGTGTATGGTGCTAACTCCTGGGCAAGTGGTCCTGAGCTGTGTAAGAAAGCAGGCTGAGCAAACCACGAGAAACAAGCCAGTAAGCAACATTCCCTATGGTCTCTACCTCATCTCCTGCTTCCAGGTTTCAGCCTTTAAGTCCTACTTTAGCTTTCCTCCATGATCGACAGTAACTTGTAAGCTAAACAAACCCTTGCTTTCCCAGTTGCCACTGGCCAGTGTTTTATCACAGCAACAGAAAGCAAATGAGGACATCATAAGACTACTCAGACTGGGGGTAGGCTGTGGGATAAGCCAGGATTCCTTGATCTTTCCAAGAGATACAACTGCACCTTCTATATGTCTGTGTAGATAATTCCATCTATAGAATTATCCCATGATGATTGAATGGTGAAAAAAATTGCTGTTCTCTAGCCTAGCCTGCCTCACAAGCTTCTGTAGTACAGTTGAACTTCATTCTCTAGCTAGAGAGTGAAGTTCAGTGGTAGAGTGCTTCACCAGCACTTGAGAGACCCTCAATTTCATCTCCAACACTGAGGGGGCGATCAGTGACCCACAGTCAACAAATAGCTTGTTCTGATGAATGGGAACTGATAGTCCAAGAAGTATAACTCCTTCACAGGACCTCCAAATGAGTCACTGAGGCAAAGTTTATGAACATATGTGGAGAATTGGCCCATCATGCAAGATGGTCAGAAGTAAAATGGCCTACTGTGGTGGCAAGGCATCAGACCCTAAAGAGGAAGGATTAATTTTGGTTCACAGTGTCAAAGGGTTCAGTCTATCATTACGAAGGCAAAGCAGAGCAGCCCCGTGGTATTGGGAGCATGAGATGGAGCACCTTGCATGGCAGCTGTACCAGGAAATAGAGAGCTCAGGCTAGGGCAGAAGTAGATAGAGCCTTCAAGGCTTGATGACCATGACACAGTCCTGCCAGCTAAGCCACATATCCCGAAGATTCCACAGTTCTTCAAAAATAGTGCTATCATCTGGGGACCAAATATTCAAACACATGAGCCTATGGGTGATATTTTATACTTGTTCAACCAATACTATTCTATCCTCTAGCCCACACAGGCTCATCGCCATCTCACAACTGGAAGTCACATTAAATCCAACTTTGAAAGTTCCTGGTGCAAACACCAAAGTTCAGAGTGCCTTCTAAGAATTCAGTCTCTCAGCTTTGAGTCCCAGTGAGGTGAAAAAGGAATTGTCTCATTCTAATACACAACAGCACCAAGTAAACATTCCTATTCTAAAAGAGAGGAAGGGGGTCCAGGAAAGATTTGACCAAAGCAAGAATGCAACCCAGAAGAACAACCATTAAACCCTGCAGCTCAGTTCAGAGCAATGGGAAATGTGGTGGCTCTGAACTCCAACAGACTGGCATAGCTCTGCCCCCACCCACCCATCCCTGGTGACTAATATGTGCAGCACACATGAATTCTCTTTTGAGCCAGTTTCACTCAGTGCCTGTAGCTTTCCTTGGCAGATGTTCCATGTGCCTCTTGTCTCCACCATCCCGGGGTATCCACTAGAACTTATATTTCACCTTCACAGCTTCACGCTTTGATCTCTTGGGGTCTCCATGAATGGGATCTGACCCTGTCAAAGACTGCTTAGCCCTGCAGGATTTTCTCTGGAACCTTGGCACTAGCTTCCATGACCCTGTCAGTAACTCCTCCTCTCTGCATGCATGCCAAGC
>PVIU01013666.1:0-54982 GCA_004026605.1 Ondatra zibethicus | reverse complement strand
ATGTACTGGCTTTTTGGGATCCTAGTCAGTTTGGATTCACACCTTCCTAGGCCTGGATGGAGGCGAGAGGGCCTTGGGCTTCCCACAGGGCAGGGTAACCTGCCCTCTCTTAGGACTGGAGGGGAAAAGGGGAGGGGGAGTGGGGAAGCAGGAGGGAAATGGGAGGAGCGGAGGAGGTGGAAATTTTGAATGGTACTATGTATAACGCAATAATAAAAAATTAAATGTGGGAAAAAAATAAATGGTGAGCAGTGAAAAATAAATAAATAAATAAATATTTTAAAAAAGTATAATTTTATACAGCCTGAGCAAAGAATCAGTTTTTACCTGACACATATATGGAAAGAAGACAGTGGCTTAAATACTTTTTCTTTTAGGTAATGTATCCATTAGTCACAGATATAACTCTGATGCCTCTCTAAAACAATGTAGTACTGGATAAAATTTGTGTGATATGTTTTAATCTTAGGTTCTGATTTTTAAAAACTGGATAGTTAACAGAGATTACGATTTTGTTCTTAACATGTCAATTTGTACATAGTTTGATTTCCTACATGCCACCCACCAAAACAAGATTATTATAGTGTTGAGTATATTAATGACTCTGTAAGAAATACAGATCTGCAAGTGACAGTAGGATAATTAAACTACTTTTGGAGAATTGCACAACTGTGCTCAGATAAAAAATAAAATAAAATCATCAAAACAGTAGTTCATCAAAAGTGCCATTTGATTTGTGTACCACTCTACAACCTTGCCCCCATGCTAACTAGAAGAAGATTAATGAACCGAATATATCTTTGCCTTTTAACACAGTAGGAGAAATGTGCCCTGGCTTGTAATACATAAGACACAGAACATATTCTAGAAAATAAAAGGTATGATTAATTTTTAATTCATTTGAAATGCCTGAGTATAGACATTAAAGGGTAAATACTGTCAATTTATGAACCTGATGGCTTTGATTAGGAGCAGGTCCTAAATTACTTTTTAAGCTTGAAATGTATTCAGAACCACAAAACCAGGCTCCACTGTGTAGTTTTTCTCTGTTATGATAATAAACATTATGGTAAGCTACCTCATGTAGCTAATGTAAATAAATATAAAATAAAATAACCCCAAATCTCTTAAATGCTCTAGAGGTTTTCAAGGAGACAGGAAGGTGGGTTTGCTCATTTTCAAGTATACCATTGTAGGTGTTGGAAGGAATCCAAATGAGATTTCTTCATTCTTTCATATGAACTGTGTTGACTGTTGTGCGATTGCATTTTTGATGTTTGCAGTATAAAATATATTTTATGTAATAAATAATAAAACTGTTCTGAATTGATTCAAAGAAAACAATTCGTAAAGTTTTCACCCTGCTTAACAGTTCACTCTCCCATCTGGTGAAGTGGGATTTTCTTGACTGATCCTTCAAAGAAGGCACTGCCACTATTTGGTCTCACCTGGTCAACTACTTTGACTTTCATGGTCATTGAGCTTAAATTAACTCAAACTTTATGGACTGAAATGACTTCATTCTCATCTTGATGCTGTTTGTAGCAAAACTGAAATACAGCAACAGCATAAAGTGGCTGATGTTAATCTTCAGTTGCTTGCTTCAACCTCATTCATTACTTTCTATACTGGTCACATTCTAAGAGCCAAAGTAGATCTAATGGTAGAACAGTTATTCTTGCACCTTAGAGAATGCTGTGTACTACTTTTACTTGACTGAGGAAATCTCTTTGATTCTAGAATGATTATTCCTTAAGAAAAATTAGTAAATGTTTATGCTAAGGTAATATGTACTATTAGTGCTTATATAGTTCAATGTGGTACTCTGCAAAATTAATACAATGTATGATTCACACATTTTAGTGGATATTTTATAAAGCAGATAAGACAAAACAAACAAATAAACATGCTATGTTACTAGTTTTGACAGGGTAAACACATATTTGAATCATTAAAGTTGTACCTTGCAAACATGCAAACCCCTGTATGTTATTATCTTGATTATTGCCCTTGAAAATAAAGCTTGTGTAGGCTCTCAAAATAGCAGTATGGGCTACCAGATTATTATAATCTTAGAAAGAAGAACATAGCTTTAAAAATCCCCATAGTAAGATAATTTAAGTTATCTATATTACAGTGATTTCATTTCTTAAAGTCTTTGAGAAACTCTTTTATATAACGCTTAACTGTTCATCAGAGCCAGAGTAATGCAAACCACATTTGGCAAAGATATAGCTACTACTCTGAGCATTTCAAACATTTTGACATATCTCCTGTTCATTTTTGGTACTTACAGGCATCTCCCATTCAGAGAGGTTTTTCCATATGAATATTCATGCCTTCTACTGGCTTTCCTTGTTCTTTCAACTGATGTCTTATTAGTTGACATAATGAAAAGAACGAATTGCCTAATCAAGCTTTTTATAGTTCTAAGAACTGGGGAAAGATTTTTTAAATTATATGCATATAATGTATGTCATCAAAATCAGTGGCATTGTTAATGAGAATGAGCTCCAAACACAGTCACTTGAAGAGAGGAACTATTCTCCCTACCACCATGATCATCACAGAGAAAGGAAAAATAAAGCTATGCAGACTGTCAACAGCTGTAATGTGAAATTTCCAAATTTATAATGCAATTAATTCTTTTGGTGTTATAAATATCTAAATGCTGCTCTACATTTGCTAACTCACGTTTTTTCACAACTGTTCTGAAGGCAGTCCATTGGTACTGCAGGTGAGCTCTGTGACTATGCAATTGCAATTTGTTTGTTTTCTGATGCACATTGATTGCCCATGTGGTTAGAGTCTTTGTAAAAATGTATTGTCTATATTTTTCTCATAAGAGAATAGATTAGTAAAATATTTTAGAACTGTAAAATTATCCCCCATCAGACAATTGGACCATCAAGATGGCTCAGTGGGTAAAGCCTCTTGCTATGCAAGTCTCATGGTCTGAGTTGAATCTGTAGAAGCAATAAGGGTAGAAGAAAAGAACCAAGTCCACGAAGTTATATTCTGATGTCCACATGTGCTGTGGCATACAAGTATCTCCCCCATCACACATGCACAAAATTAATAAGAATTTTAAAATTATTTAAGAAAGAAAATTAAAGAATTTTGTAGGTTCTATGATATCCCGGCCAGTGGGACACAAACCGGGGTCCCTGATAAACCTGGAAGGGAGGAATGGAAGGGCAAGAGACACCAGAAATGACAGCAAGACAGGCTTTCTGATCAAGCTGCCCATTTTATTATTCCTCAGGAGCTGTTATATAGCAAACAGGTGGGTTGGGGGGAGGTAGAATGCTGGAATTCATGTCTGGAGACATCCCTAGCTGATAAGGAAATACTGAGGTCTATGACTGTTAACTAACAAAGGAAATGCTAATTGCTTCTAAAGCCTGGGACCTACAGGTCTCACTAGGTTGATTTCCTAGGTCTGGAATTTGCCCTGCAAAGGTGAATATCATACTTCTCTTATGAACTTAAGATGGCATAAACAAATTACAGGTCTTTGCTTCTGGCACTATGAAGACTGGTACCACTCCACCAATCTCACCACCTTTTCGTCCATCCATCTCAGAGTTAAGTATGTATAGTTTTCATTAGTGTATCAGAGATAAATAGATAACATTTGTTGGGAGGACTATAAATGAGATTTTCTCATTTTTTTCCATTGGAATATGTTGATTGTTATGTAGTAGCACTATCTTCTCTATGACAGAATATGTCCCTGCATATCAAGGTAGTGAATGAGTAATTTATCACCATTTTGAAAGCTAAAGGAGCATAGCTTAGGTCAGTGGGTCTTAATCTTCCTAATGCTGTGACATTTTAATATTTTTACTCATGTTATTGTGAACCCCAACAATAAAATTATTTTGTTGATACATCAAAACTTTAATTGTTACTCTTATGAATCATAATGTAAATATCTTACATGCAAGATACCTTATACCAACTCATTTGAAAGGGTTGTTTGACCTCCCTCCCCCTGTTAAAAACCACTGACTTAGGTGAATAATCAAACTCCCCATAGTTATTACTCAACAATATCTGGACTCATAGTGTATGTGCTTTTCTTCAACAAGGGAGTTTTCTTTTCACATTTGTTTTCTTTGGGATTTATTGTTGTATACAGTTAATATTGATAGTTTAGACCATGATCCTGAAAGGTCTACTCATAATGACATTCCAACCTGTGTAATTCAACAACTAAGTGTACACTTTCATAATAGAAGTCACCAAAAGTTAACACTAAGTAAATATCAAAAGTGTTTCTTAGCACCTAGGTGTGGTAGCACAGCACTTTAATTCCAGAACTCAGGAGGCAGAAGTGGGTAGATATCTGACTTTGATGTCATCATATTCTACATAGGAACTTCCAGGACAGTCAGAGCTACATAGCAAGACCCCTGTCTCAAACAAGAAAAAGAATGCTACTTTGCAAATAATTAAATGTATATCATTGTCTTAGTCAGTGTTCTACTGCTGTGAAGAGACACCATGACCAAGGCAATTATTGAGAAAGAAAGCATTTAATTGGGGCTTCCTCATAGTTTTAGAGGATTAGTCCATTATCATCATGTCAAGAATGTGGTGGCATGCATGCTGGCATGATGCTGGAGAAGGAGCAGAGAGCTACACTCTGATTCAGAGAGAAAGATACTCTGGGTTTTGCATGCGCTTTTGAAACCTCAAAGCCCGCCTTCAATGACATACTTTCTCAAACCAGGCCTCCCCTCCTAATATATAACCAATGGAAAACATTTTTATTCACACCACCACAATCATGGAGATAAGGTACTATCAAAAGAAGTGGGAAGTTTTTAATCTTAAGAAAAAAATGGTTTTTTACAATTTGACTACAGGCACTCAGCTTTGAGTTATTCAGAGCAGACTGGAGCTTTATGGAGTAACATTTCTAATACTTCTATCTTATGACCTTTAACATACCTTTTATGTTTAGACAACAGGATATGTGGATCTTCTTTATACCATGTTCTCATCAATGTGATAAGTAAGTTCTGACTCAAAGTAGAAATGGAATGTGTGCTAAAGAAATTGTCCACCTTTGCTTAGTACTGCTGTGTTTGTAACTCTGAATTTCTAATTCTAGTGAGTTAAAAAAAAAATTCAACTTATTCTAAGCACGAGGTTTCTTTTTTTCTTTTTTTTTTCTTGCTTCAAGAAAAGTAAAAGGGTAAAAATGCCTAGGTGACAGATTTTATTTTTATTATACTCAATAAATTATTTGAAATGAGGATTACTAAATTGACTGAAAATGGACCTGACTTAATTGTCTATAAATGTAAAGTATTGGGACAGTTGCCTCAACTAAAATAGCTGTAAGTTAAATGTACCTTCAAGTTCTTATACTGCAGCAAAAATTCTATGGTATCGTAATCACGGCTGCCATTCCTTCTGAAAGACTACCCACAGGTAGTAATAGCCAGGGTTCCACTGTAAAAGGATGTGTGGATTTTCCCCTTTATTTAACTTTGTCTTAAAAGGATTTGAATAGCTATTTCTACTAGGAAGTTGTCTCAATACATTTTTATATTACACGTCATGTTCCTGCGCCATTTAAACTTGTGATGAAAAACATCTGCATATACTTGGACCTGGATGAAAGACAGTTTCAAGCTTACATTGACCACTTAGGCTTGAAAGCATAGGTTTAATAGTTCAATCTTAGAGGAACAATGTTCCTTGTGCTCTCCAAACTGAGAACTTTTGCTTTTAGTTGTGCATCACACAATTAATTCTGGCAATGTAGTCACCATCTCCAATGTGCACTTACCCTTACACCTGTACCTAATGGTAACACTTGGTTGACTATTAGCTACTTAATGTTTTATGCTCTGTACAAGATTTACATATTTATTCTGTAGAAAGGTTGTTTAATATCACCGTTTTGTTTAAGATGCTAGCTGGAATCTTGGATGGCAAAGTCAAGTGAGTTTAGAGTGATAGTAGCTACAGATTTAGTAAAATGCTATTGTCTTTAAGGCAACATACATGATAAAGGTGTGGCTCTGTGTCTAGAGTCACCCACTGAGGTTTCCAGTTTCACATTTCGCAATATGGAACTGGATTCGGAACACATCTAGAGTGATAAATGTAGAGACAATTTATTAAGAAAGACAAAGACACTCTCAAAAGATTAGAGAACTGGCTAAGCAGTTCAAAGCTCAAAAGTTCTGGGCTAATATTTTGTTGCAATAGGCCTGGCAGAAATGAAAATATCCAGAAACAGTTGGGCCATCCATCTGATTACCAGTTTCCTGATATAATGGACCACAAAGAAACAGAATTTCCCCAGAAAGCTCATTCTGGGAAAAGAAAATTGTGCTAGTGAAGGCAAGGGTGAGGTTGTCTCCTGGAAGAAGATTTCAAACTCTTCTATCAACTTGTCCAGCCACCTCACATGATTAGACTGAAGCCTAGACAGGGATGGGTCAATGGTGAGCTGTCCACACTTTGACGGGGGCTGCTGAGCTGTGCATATCCTTAGCTCTCTATTTAAACTTTAATCTCAATTCAGTACCGAAAATGAGGGGGTACTGTATCTGTTTGTCCCTCTTCCCAATATGGCCATGTTGAACAAATTTCTGTCTTTGGTTTCCACTATTAATTTGTTTCTTTTATTTATTGAGGATGGGTGGTCACATTCCTTTTTAGATTAGAACAATTCTTTCAGATGAGTTTCTGCTTAGATGACTACCATCAATATAGCAAATGCACCACTTATGTGTTCTGCAGAGTTTTCTACTGACAGGAAGAAGAACAAGCGAGAGGAGAAATGCTGTGACTGTCAAAGTTCATTTGAATGACTACCAATTAGCCACTGCTGACATCCCCTTCTCAAACAGTTCCATTACTTCTTGACAACATGAATATGTCAAAATCCACAGGGCATACTACTTACCTGAACAAAATATCTACAAAACAGCCTGTAAAACACACACAGCAACTGAAAAGCAAGGAGGGGGACTCCAGAATATTTCCTAACGTGAGCTCCCCGCCGACGCAAAATTCCCAATCAAGCCAAATCAAAACAAGACAAATTAAGAAATATCCAGGTTTAATGGGAGTTCTGCACTCTTGGGTAGCCCCGAGGGGAAACTGGGAAGCCGTGCAAATGCGACCACCGGAAGGGAGAAAAGGAGACTACGTGTTCCTCTTTCAGGAGATCACTTAATATCCCTGCTGGGATTTGGAGTCCAGAGTGCTAACTCTCAGGGTCAGGGGTCTAGGATAGATTCAAGGGGCTGGGGCCTAAGCTCCCAACTTAACATTCCAGACTCTTTGTATATAGGGGTGACAGAAAATTGAAGTGATAATTATGACGAACATTTAGGCTTTCTTTGGAAAAAAGGGCATAGACTCAAATCTGGCTACTTCCTGCGGGCATGGTGTGACGTGGGGAAGGGGAGAGCTAGGTATCCACGTTCAGCGAGAGGTGTGGCTGGAGAGGCATCCCATGTACTGTCATCCCAGACAGCAGGCGTCTGTTCCTTGGGGGAGATGAGATGGCAGGTGTCTAGGAAAAAATTGTTATCACTAAAGATGAATGTGCCAGAATGAGGAGCAGGTAGGCCCTTCATTGTGGCATCCTGGAAAACCGGAGGGTGGAAGGTCCTGTCTGCTGGACAGACAAAGTGTCTTGAGTAGGCACCCGCTTGAGCCTGGAGAGATGGTACCAGCATGGGTGTCCCAAGAGCTTGGCAGCCGAGGGGGTGGTCAGGATTACCATGTGAGGGCCTGTCCATCAAGGTTCAAGAGACCTAGGAGTCAACTGTTTGAGGAGTACTCTGTGCCCTGGGGAGAGCGGGACAGGTTTAGGGGCCTTAGGGGCCTTAGGGTCCACTGGCGTGGTGGCAGGAAACAACTGTCAGCGTGTGAACGGAGAAGGGACCTTAAAAGGGAGTGATAGGGTAGGTACCCTGCCAGTGGAGGAATTTGAACTGGGAGGTGATGGTTAAGGAGAAAGGGCCTGCCATAAAGCAGCTCAAAAGGGCTCAGGACCATAGGGGAATGTGGGGTGGCCCTGGAGCAAGTCAGGGCAATGGGGAGAAGGGAGGGCCAAGATAACCTGAGTTCAATGGAGAGCTTGGTTAGTTGTTGTTTGATGAGTCCCATTGTCCAGGAGATGCTGAGAGCTTTTGACTGGAGCTCCATGACCCTGAGCCACCACATCTGCTATTTCCCTGGAGACAGGAAATGCTTCTATTCTTCCTGTAAAAGTGTCTACAAGTGTTAAGAGATAACAGAGTTTTTTTATGAGTGAAATCAACCTGTCAATCTTTGCCAAGTTGGTGTCCACGAAGCTGGTGTATGTGGAAAGCTCCTTGTGGGTTGCCCTGGGCACATGTCTGGCAGGAGGAGTGAACCTGTAAAATACATTCTCGGAGATGGGTGGGGTCAAAAGGGGCTCCAAGAAGCCGAACAAAGCTTTGGGGAAGCGGCTAAGGATATCTTGACCCAGTGAAGGTGCTGGGCAAGCAGGTATCACTAAGAAAGGATGAGAGAAAAATTGTCCTGCAAGAATGCAGGGCAGTGGCAAAGTTTTAAGCGGGGAGGAATGGGTCCCGTCTATCCCCATAGCTGAAATTGGTGAGGAGAACATAAGGCCTGAGTGAGAATAAAAGTAATGGACTTATCCACTACTTGTAGCTTTACCTTAGGCTTGGATAGGGTTACGGGATAAACAAAGTCTGGGCAGCATCAATCCTCTTCAAGGCTGCGACGTTTGAAGGCTGGCATAGTTTCACTTGCCGACGTTGGTGAAGCTGGACCTCCATGGTGTGGCATAGAGGACAAGCTCACATGAGGGCATTGTGATTTTCAGTGTCCACGTTGCTGGCAGATAGGGCACAACCTCGGAACAGGTGTAGTGCAATATCATGCCATGTGACCATTTAGGCCACACTTGAAACAGTTTGTCTGTGAGGTTGACTTAGGCTGCACTCTATCAGGGTAGAGCCCTGTGGTTGGCTTCCCTTGTCCCCATTCCTGTGACCTTAGGGCAGCTGCTAAGGCCTGGGCCTGTAGATTGTTGTAGCTTTGTCTGTGGGGAAGACTCAGCTGATTTCTCTCAGGCATTAAAAACTTTAAAGGCCATTTTCATCAGTTCCCGTATAGGAGTTTGGGGACCATCATCAACCTTTCTTAACTCTTTCCTAATATCTGGTACTGACTAAGAGATAAAATGGGTAAGCAGAGGATTAGTAGAAAAGGAACCTAGCCACTTTTCTATCTGAGAGAGATTTGGAAGAGAAAAGGGAATATGGGAGGGGCTAGCCCAGCACACAGAGGGGGTCTAGGGGTGGAAAGGTGAGGTAGGAGTGGGAGGGGAAGGTGGAAGTTGACCTTGAACCTCTGAATTGGGAAGGGAGAAGAAAGAATGTTGTTGCACAGGAGGGTGTTTGGAAGTAAGGGCTTGAGGGAGAGGGGGAGGAGCCAGTGCCTCTGGCAGCATAGTGCTGTGAGACACTGGCTACTAAGGGGGGGGGGTGAGAGCGCAGAACCCAAAAACCATGGACATATGTAAGCTCTGTCCATTTGTATCAGACAGGCTCAATTTAAAAAGATTTTTGTAAGAGGCATTACAGGGGCAACAGCAGATCTGGCTTTGAACTGTAAGTGCCCATTTTAAGGTCTGTGCCCAACTATGTGACCTAAGTCCACTCCAGCGCGTCTGCCTGGCATCCCAAAACAAACAGATCTCTGCCTCAGCCAAGCCCTGTACCGCGGGTTTGACTGCCCCTGGGAATCGAACCCCTGGCATGAGCTCACACTTCAGCAGAAATCCGAGAACGACATAAGTAATTACGAATGGGTCCCCCCAAAACCCTATAGCATAGACAGGAAAAGAGACTCACCAAGACTCAGCCGCTGTAGCCCAGAAGCCGGTTTAAGCATGGCATGGAGAACTCAAATTGTAGACTAGGGGTGCTTTCACCACGCGGCCAGCTGTGTGGAAAGGCCTGCCCTAGCTCGATGGGACCTCCAAAATGTTAGGAATATTTCCTAATGCAAACTCCCCGCTGACGCAAAATTCCCAATCAAGCCAAATCAAAACAAGACAAATTAAGAAATATCCAGGTTTAATGGGAGTTCTGTGCTCTCAGGTAGCCCCGAGGGGGAACCAGGAAGCCATGCAAACACAACCACCAGTAGGGAGAAAAGGAGACCACGTGTTCCTCTTTTGGGAGATCACTTAAATACCCTGGGGAGTGGTCCTGACCCCTCCCTGACTTGCTGGGATTTAGAGTCCAGAGTGCTAACTCTCAGCGTCGGGGGGCTAGGATACATTCAAGGGGCTGTGGTCTAAGCTGCCATTTGACATTTAGCGCCATACACAAAACTCCCTGGCTTCTCCCCACAAGATTTTATCCTTTTCTTTTCCATCCTTTGATACAGAAAAAATGTGGCTTTCACTTAGTAATTCAAATAAAGGAAATGACTCAAGACACAGAATCAGTTTATTTCTTTCTGGCTCATGTAGATTTTTTTAACAAAATATCAGTATGAGGGAAACAAATACTAAAATCTCCTTTTTGTAACAGTAGGATTTCTCCTTGAGTGTAAGATTTCAGAGCAAGTCTTCCTTTTTTTTTGTTCTCTAGAACAATCGGCTTGCTATCAAGTACATTTAAGTTTAAAAAAATGCTAGGCAATGAAGAGTGCTGGGGTTGGGATGGAGAGCAAGCAGGTGCTCCACTATAGGGTCCAGTAATTAGAGAACTTGATCACTTGAATTTAACTGGCCTCTCGTTCATTCCTGATAACACGAGCCATTTCAGCTGTGCTAAGCCATTGCATTAAAAGGTCACATTTCCACTGCCAGACTGAAAACTGAAGAACTGAAGAATTCAACTATACAAATAATACAAATCTGATGTTTTTCCCCTCAAAACTTATGTCAGTAATTATTTCCCTGTATTTAGACTAATAACAGGCAAAATATAACTAAATATATCTTTATGGCTTTAGCACATCTGTTGCTGTTCTTTGATACAGGCAGGTTTCTCATGGAAAATGGATCTACGAGATGGGGAAGGTTGTAACAAATGCAAGCTATTACAATTGGATATTGTTATATTTCATATACTGTTTGTGTTTGACAGGGCATAATGTTTGGGGAGCTGTGTCTTCCTTTATAGCCATCTTGTTTCTACTGAAAAGACAAGGGGCATTACACAGCTCTTCCATTCCCTGCTACCTTGCAGGTGATGGAAATTTTCCCTGATCTTTTCTGCATTTGTCTCAGAGTGTTTTTTTTTTCCCTGTTTGATTTAAGCCGTAAAGAAATGTTGAATGTTGATGAGGCATCCGGTAAAGCCTCCAGCCAGGTTTTGTTGCTGTTGTTGTTTTGTTGTGTTTTCAATTTTATTTGGGGTAATTCGTTTCAGCGAGACACCTGTCTTGCTCTTAATCAGACCCTCTAAGGTCAGTTAAAACCATTTCCCTTCCCTGTTTAAGATGTGCTTGTGGCTGTCTGACCAGGTCAATAGGAAAACATTTCAGTCACACTCCTGAGAATAAATAAATCTGAGCTCACCTAGCTCAGATGAGATTTAGAGAGAAGAATGAATGGAATGCCAGCCTCCTTGCTGAAGCTGTCCCAAAGTTTGGTGGAATGCTTCCATCTTTTGTGATGCAAATAGAATTTCTTTCTTCACAACAGCAGGTCAGCCACAAAGATTTCTTTTTCTTCCAAGGTGGGGGAGTTGATTTAACCTGCTCTTACGCCTTTCTCCAAGATTCTTATTTACAACAGTTTCCTAATGAGTTATGTCAGTGTAGCTGCTGGTCTGATCCTCTTGATCAGGGCCTGCAAAGCAGAATGGTAATGATGCACCCTTGCTAGCTCTAGTGGAGAACATTACAGATTGACTACAGTACCGAGGACTGATAGGCCAAACTCATAATAGATGGAACACTGCCACCTTTTGGTCATAAGTGAGGAACACAGATTAGAATGGAGTCAGAGGGTATTTCATACTATTTCCAACTGATTCTGTGGTCGTACTATCATCAGATAATACTAAACAAATTCTTTTTCTCTTCTCTTTCTTCTTTTCTCCCCCATTATAGCGACATGTATAATTTGACAGTATATGCTTCATGGAATAGTGATGCTTCAGGAGAGATGGAATTATGCCGCAGTCTAATTTATCTTTTGCATAGGAATGAATTACACATGCATTATGCAGATAATACGAAGGATACCATGGTTACCCGTGTATACATGGCAAGTTCTTTCATAAAGTGACAATTAGTCCAGGTAATACTTGGGAAGAATTTTGAAAAAGAAAAAAAAAACAAAAACAAAAACACGTACTTAAAAGCTTAGCAGTATTTAGGGACATTAAGAGTTGGACAAGGATTCTAAATTTAAAAATGTTATTTTCAGTCTACCTTGTTCTTTCCTTACCTTTCTTTTCTCATGAAACAGAAACATATCAATTAATTTAAACATAGTTAATCAGAAAGTTTACATATTAAAATTTGTTTTTCTCTATCTTTTTAAAAGACTTCATTATTCAGAGCAGTTTTAGGTACACAACAAGATACAGATGCCCTCTACTATATCCTCCTCTTGCACCTGTATATAGCCTTCTTTCTTCACCATCAACATCTCTGATCAGAGGACTGCTTTTAATTATGATTGATGGGCTCCCTGTGATATAGCAGGAATCAGTCAGTCTGTATTTTACACTAGGGTTCATTATTGAGCATGAATAAACACCAAGGGCCTGAACAAATGTATCCATAGTCATAATATTTATATTGAATTTTTAGAATGGGCAACTTATGAGACAAAGATAATCTCAAGTTCTGACCTCAAAGATAGACTCTATGTATGCCAGTCTGTTGTTGATAAACGTCCAGACCTCTAAGATCTGAAATCTAGGATTCTAAAAGAAATGTAAAATATTCTTACTGTGTACCTACCTAATGGAATAGCAAAAAAAAAGTATGACAAAAATCAGTGTTCCACACACAAGCTTGAAAGAATACTGTGACAGTATTTTAATTTCTGTCTTTTCAGAAATTTTCAGTTGTTTCTTCATAGATGTTTCAAGTTTTATTGAAAATGACAAGTTTACCTGTATCTTCATGGTAGGTGATTGACAACAGTTTTCCTCAATCTGAAGTAGCATCATTTCAACAAAATTGGATAACAAAAATTTTAAACTCTTAACCCTTTGTTGACATGTATTCAGCCAGAAGCAGAGTGACATTTTTAAAATCTGAAAAAGAATGAGGGCTGTGTCTGGGAATGGTCAAAATGATGGGCCTTGATTACATTTGCTAAAAAGCTGAAGCTTCCATATACCTTCTACCACTATAGACATATTTTTGGGTTGGCTCTGGGGGCTTTTTTTTGTGTTATGTATCCAGAGCAAGTTTGGAAATGGGCAGAATGTGTGTTTATTCTTGTGTTATGTATCCAGAGCAAGTTTGGAAATGGGCAGAATGTGTGTTTATTCATTTATTCTCATACCATTAATCCTGTATTACCCAATATGTTCATTGTTGTTTTGATTGAGTAGAGGAAATTTCAATCAAAAGCATCAATAGTTGTGTGTTTCAGGTACCTAAATAATGTAATGATTTAATGGTAGAAGGTATCTGGGCAGATTGGAGCCAAGGGACTCCAGAAAGTTTCATCATGCAACAGAACCATGTGAGAGGTTTAGTGGGTGGTATGCAGAGGTGGCTTCTGAGCGAGAGCAGAAAGAAAAGAGAGAGGGGTGAGATGGTGCTCACTTTTCATAAGGGAATATAGTACATGCACATAGGGAGAATGCAGTAGCAACTGCACTGTCTATCCTGGTGAATGAGGATAATATTTCCTGTCCCTGCCCCATCCCTGAGGGCAGGCCACTGAAAATTCCTGAATGCTAACAAAGAGCAAGTTGTTTCTGTTGACCTCTTTGATAATCTTAATCTGTCTTCCACTTCACTTATTTTGAATGACATTCAATTTAATTTTGTGAGCATCTTAATTCCTTTGAGTTGCTATAACAAATTGCATGTACATTCGCGTCTCCCAGTTCTAGAGACTGGGAAGCCCAAGGTCAACTGTGGAGAAAGAGTTTATAGGCAGTATGCATCTCAGTCTGTATTCCTATGTTTTCTTCTTTGTTTGTTCAGACCACAAGAGAGAGAAAGAAAGGAAACAAAAAATTGGGAAGAAGAGAGATTATGTTTCTTTATCAAGACACAGATTGTAGGATACCTCACATTACTCCATGACCTCATCTAGCCTTAAATGTGTTCCCAAATGTTCATCTCCAATACCATCATATTAGAGATATGTATTCAACATATGGACTTTTAGGGACATCAACCAATTGACTTATCCAACTCCTTTAGGAAATAAACAGTGCTTAACAATGAAAATAGATATTACACATGAAGGACAATATATTAGGCACTTGAGAGGATAGAAAAACATTTTGAGATAAGAATACTACCTTTGGAGAGGTTCTTTTTCTTTTCAAGATAGGGTTTTTCTATGTATAGACTGGGCTGGCCTCAAAGTTGCTGAGAGTTTCTTGTCATTAAAATAAATACAAATAAGTTGTGCAAACTAAAATTTTCAGAAAACACACCCATGTCATAGATTTTCTACTAAGTTGTCTGATTAGAGCTCTGTAGCTATGGGGAGTAAGAATGTTGCTGAACTCAGTGCCAAATTATCCTGGAGTATCTTTAGTCCTTTAAAAAAAAAGATTATTTTATGCCATGTGTAAGAACATTTTGCCTTCCGTGTATGTATATTTGTATGACACATGTGAGCCTGGTGTCCTGGGAGCTTAAAAGAGTGTCAGGTCCCTTGGAACTGGATTTACAAATGGTTGTAAACCACCATGTGGGTGTTGGTAACCAAATTCAGGTCCTCTAAAAGAGTAGCAAGAGTTATAAACCTCAGAGTCATCTCATTTTTATAGCCATGCATTGCCTTCCTCTGTATCTGGCTTAATATTCTTGTAACTATCATACCTTTTGGAATATATTAACACACCAACATTAACCCAAAAGTTAACAGTGAAAAGGTTATTAATGAGCCCCTAAAGCCTATAGCATAGTACTCCACACCTATGCAGTGTTCACCATCAATATATTAGAAACATGATTTGATTTATGAGATTGTTTTCCTCTGTAACTCTAGAATCATCATGCGACCACTTCCACGGTAGAATGTGTTATGTGTGGTGAGTTAAATCACAGTTCTCAGGCCATGATAATATTTGGCTCAGCAACAAACTATCTCTTATTCTATTTGAAGTGAGAGTTGTGTCTTGTGTTGACAGTTTATTTGAGTTGCTTTATGAATTAAACTTACTCTTCAAAATTAATGTATATCAATCAAATAAGACACCTACAATATTAAAACAAATGAAACATAGTTCAAATGGGATTTTCATCTTTTTCATGCACAAAAATACTCAATTTAATGTGCTTGAGTATATAAATGTCCTTAGTATTGCAGGAAACCAGAACTATTTCTCTTTTCAACCTTGATTAAAAATGCTACAAACCAGTTCCTTCTTAATGTAGTAGCATATTGTTGTATTTGATATACTTTCAGCACAGACATGATTACTGTATGATATATCAGAGGTGATAAATTTTTAGTTTCATGAAAACATACTGAATGATGGAAATTAAAAAGATTAAGTATATAGTTCTCTTTGAATCAAATTATATTTAATTAAATACCATAGTCTACTTAAGAAACTTGTCATGTTTGAGAGAACATACGATTTATATTTTCTTAAGTATCTGAAAATTCTTGTAAATTTTCTTTGTATTTCTTTTCTGAAGAATCTACTTCAAAGTCTCCTTAAAAGTTGCCTTTATGGCCTTCCAATGTATTATAAACAAAGAAAATATCATTTCCTTAAAATGAAGGGCTTCTAGGAGATGTTACAGATAGATCAAACAAATATCAAGAACCTTCTCCTTTCTCAACATTAGCTAGCCACATCCAGTGGTAAGGATGTATAGCTAAGACACATGATGGACCAAAATTTGTACTTCTTTTGCCCAGTTTATGCATCTCAGATTTCAGGGTCAAGATCATAACCCAGTAGAAACCAGATTTCTCTGAGCTTTTATCATTCCATGGAGTCATGACTTCTGCTGGCACCAAGTATGCATTTACTGAGGCAAAAATTATCTGCCCACAACCATGTTTCACCATATAGAGTCAGAGCACAGTCAGACATCTACATGTTTTTCCTTAGTCCAAACTGCTCCAATTAGCCTGATGTAGCGATGTAGTAGTATTTGACCAAACTAAGCTGAGCCAAACCAAACCAAACCAAACAATTTAGAAAACCCCTTTGGAAAAAGATTTGCCTCACAAAGAAAGATATGTATTATATTTATTACATATTAACTCTCATCTAAACTGAGAGTTTTTTTTTTTCGGTTTGCTACATCTAAAATTTGAAAGGCCCCAGAGAACACAGCAATGAGAGAGAGAAAGATTGGAAAGAAGCCGTCATATATGTACACACACACACACATACACACATATATTTTATATACACACACATATATATTTTATATACACACACATATATATTTTATACACACACATATATACACACACATATATTTTATACACACACATATATATTTTATACACACACATATATGACATTTACTGTAAGAAATGCTGAAGAGATGGTTCAATTTGTAAAGTGCTTGACACACAGGTTTGAGTCCCTGTTGTAATGCCCACTGCCCACATAAAAGGCTGGGCAAATTGGTCCCCACCTGTAACTTCAGTGTTAAGGAAGTAGAGACAGGAAAATCCCTAGAGGTCAGTTGCCAGCCAATCTAGTGGAATCATTGGGCTTTAGATTCAGTGACAGATCCTACCTCAAAAAATAAGGTAGAAATTGATTGAGCAAAAAAAGCCAATTTGCTCTACCCCCTCCCACACTTGTACTGGTGTGTATGTGTATATATGCATATATAGACAGAAAAGGAGAAAACAACAGTACTTAATTCTATTTATCTATTTTAAAAAGCTACCTTAGAAAATTATTGCTAAATGCTGTTTTCTTGTTGTTTGTTCTTTCTCCTTGAATCTTTTATCACTGTGAGTGATGGGGATGCAAAACAAATAAAATTGGTTTCAACATTAATGGAATATGAAACATAGCGTGAGTTCTTTCCTAAACAACCTCTAGGGCAGTCCTTTGTGGGAATTCTTTCAGAAGTCTGGGTATGTATGTGGGTTCAGGTCCTAAGTGAGACAGAAAGGAAGAGACATACAATTTGTGCTTTAAATCTTCATGGTTTTACCTAAGATCAGAAATACTCTGTAGTTCCCAGCACATCATAAATAGCAGACTGGAGGATTTATTCTTGGTAAAAATAAATAAAATCAGTAAAGAGGAATATTAGGGAACTTAGTATTATGAGAACTCTGTGTTGCATTCTCAAATGACCTGAATGTTTCCAGATTTATTTGTGAAAATGTACCGACATACATGTGGGAAAAGAATCATTCTGCTTTTGTTTCAGATTTAGTTTCTCTTAATGATGCTTCCTTGGGCATTATTTCAGAAATAGTCTATGAGTCTGTACATTGCACTGATGTGTGCTATCTTCATATGTTTCAACAACAGTGAGAGCACATTTAGTACTCTTTCCAATACGTCCCTTTTAAAATTAACCATGTATCTTAATGGAACTTACTTTTCTTAGCAACAGCTGTATATTATTCCTTTTAATGGATGTACTGAAATTGGTGTAAATTATGGAAGTCAGTTGAAGAACTTTTCAATTAAATCTGATTTTTCTGAATTATGAACAAACTTATAATAAATATTCCTGAACATTTAGGTTTGTGTACATGTACACACATATATCTGGATAAATTCTTAGAAATAGAATTTTTGGTTTAAACGAAATATACATTTTATATTTAAATAAAGAAACATCACCACACCAGTAACTTATTTTATTAGCTAATACAGATATCCCATTGTGAAGGATTACTACACAAACTTGTTGCTTTAAACCAGGGTTGCTCCACGTTTATTGAGAAAATATTTATTGAGGATTTAGTATGAGCCAGATGCTGATCTAGTCTCTAAAAAAGATATTGCAATTCCTCCTATTGGTTGCATTCTAGTTGGGCGTTTAGATGCAAGAGTGGAGGGAGGACTATTGGCATGTTATGCTCATTTAGTCTGGCCTAAGGGCTTTTAAAGGACAGATTTGGCTTCCTGTACTGTTCCTGTTTGGCATTTCCTTCTCTGCTACTGCTTTTGTTATAGGACTTAGCCTTGGGGCCAAAGAAGACTATCCAGAAAATTCCCAGGGATGCTATAAAAATATCTCCCTCTTCCAGTAACCTGTACCCAACAGAGCACTGGCAACAAAACACAGTTGTAAACAACACCTTTCCCAATGTAAGCAATCATTCTCAATCTGAATACTTCTAATAGGTGGTCTCTCAGGGAATTGAATACCTTCCAAATTCATCGGCTCTTGTTATTTCCCACAGATTCATGGCTCCATGTATAGGCTCTCTCATGGTCCACGTTTTGTTTTCAAGAATCACAGCTGTTTCCAGTCAGCAGTAATAAAGCAATCCCTACACCCAATTATGTGATCAAGCAATTAGCACCAGCCTGTGTACTCAATAAATTGTTGGTTGGTTGCTGGCTCTATTCAGAAGTCAAGAATGGTAATTCTGGCAGTAGCATATTTCAGCTAGTGATACAACAGACAAGATGAGTAAGGCATTTGTTCTGAGCAGCTGGTTCTTTGGATGGACAGAAACCCAGATGGAGGAGTTCTGAGTGACTGAGCATTAGTAAGGTTACATAGTGAGCTGGCATGTAGTCGTCCCTGCTTTGGGAAGATTGCACTCAGTCATTATCAGTTAGGACTTGAAACAAGAAACTGAAACATAAATAAGAAATTTTAAGAGCATAACAATGTTTGAAAACAAACAGAACCACTAGCAAATTAAATTTGTAGTAAAGTAAGTATCATTTTACTCATGCTACAAATAATAGAAAACATTAATTTTTATTTGTAATGAAATATGTAGTTAGAGGAGTGGTGGCCCCATCCCACCACCCGGCTAGCTTAACCCCCGAAATAAGCACATGGAAATTGTATTAATTAAATTACTGCCTGGCCCATTATATCTAGCCTTTTCTTGGCCAACTCTCACTCTTGAGAAAGAGATTGAAAATAAATTGGCCTGTTTGTTTATTTATTTATTTACTTGTTACTTTTATATAGAATAGCTCTTTGTAGCCCTAGCTGTCCTGGAACAAGCTATTCTTGATCTCATAGAACGCAACCTGCCTCTTCCTCTTGAGTGCTGGCCTTAATGGCGTGCACTATTATGCAGACTAATTGGAATATTCTGAACTATATATTCTTCAACAGAACAGAGAATTGGAGGAAAAATAAAGATCTGGTATAAGTTGCCAGTCTCTCTATACTAGATATTCTGGATTGGTTTCTTTCTGGCACAATATTGTACTAAGAGAGATTAAAAAAAAAAAAAAAAAAAAAAAACCTTGGTGGGCCAACAGCTAAATGTCTAGCAAGCACTCCAAATCTAATTTACTATAAATATTCTGAGGAAACATAAAAACTGTAGGCAGAGACCACTCATTCATTTCTGGTCAACAAGACCCAAATAACTGCACAGAAACTATACTAATTACAACACTGCTTGGCTAATAGCTTAGGCATATTCCTGGTTAACTCTTATATCTTAACTGTTTCTATTAATCTGTGTATTACCACAAGGCTATGGTTAACCAATAAGTTTCCAGCCAGCGTGTCCTTTTCCTTCAGCAGCTACGTGGTGTCTCAGTGACTCAGCCTATTCTTGCTCTCTATCTCTATTCTAATTTCCCACCTGGATTTACTCTGCTAAGCCACTAGTCCAAACAGCTTTATTCATCCAGTAGCAAAAGCAACACATATACAGAAGGACATCCCATATAATCTCCCCTTTTCTGTCTTATTAAAAAGGAAGGTTTTAACTTTAACGTAGTACAATTACATATAACAAAACAGGTTTAAATAAGAATTACAGTTACAATATTTAGTCTATTTTTATCTGGCAAAACTAAAGAAAATATACTACCATCTATTTTATCTTTTGTGAGTCTAAAGTTTCATATCTAACTCATCATTTATCATAACTAAGGAAAACTATGACTATCTGTCTTCAACTCTTCAAAGATCTCAGAAGGAAATACTACTACTTAAGTAAACAGGAAGTACATTGTAAGTAACATCCAAAACTTTAAAATTGACAGAGACATCTTGCTGCCTGGACAGTAACCCGGAGTTTTTTCTATAACATTGGGACATCCATCTTCAGCCTATAGGCCCATAGTATCTGGAATACTTTTCCATGAAGCAGGAAATTTTAAAATCTGTTCTGCCTTATAATGTCAAAGTTCTTCAGTTGTTTTCTTTTGTGTCCTGCAGAATGTCAGGCAGTTTCTTCTGTGAAGCAGGAACTCTGAAGGACCATCTTATCTTTTGGAAAGTTCAGCAGTCACTTTTCTGTAGGTGCTGCATGTCCAATTCATACGGCATACCATCAAGCAGTCCAGGCAAGAGCAGTTTCTTGCTCAAATGGCTAACAAAATCCATAAGGAGCCTCTTTGATGTCCATCATCCTTTTGAAGTAGATCGGTGCTGCCAGGAGATGTGTCTGATTGTCATGAAAAGTCTAAGTTCTTAAAGCATTTTAAATGCCATATTCCATAGTCTTTGAAGTATTGAAGATTATCTATTTAACCGAAGTATATCTCTGCATATCTAGAAAACCTAACTAACATGACTACAAGTTTGGTTATTATAAATGACTACCTGTAATCTGCAATTTTTAATTATACATTACATTTTTAAATGAGCTGTCTAAACATAATACCTTAAACAAGAACAGAAATACATATAGCAAAATTGACCTTAAATTTGTGTCAATAGACCAAGACCTATACCAGTACAAACTATTCATCTCTATACCATAACTCACTTATTTTTTAAAGAAGAGTTTGACTGTGACCATTAACATTTTATCCCCAACCCCTTTTAAATGAAAACAAGCATTTATAAACAATCATTTTTGGAATTTGGGCTTAGCTTTCATCAAACTACTTTTTATTTATATATCTAAATAGCAAAAAATAATTTGTAGACATACTGAGAATGAAAATGAAATACCTAGCCTTTAATCCCAGACATATTTTCTTGACTTGGAAAAATATAACAAGCTTGAAAGTGACTTTTATTGGTATTCTATATTTTATGCAACTATTTAATGATTTTATACATGTCTAATCTTGAATACTAAAAGCTCTTATACCCTGATAGCTTTCATATACTAAGGGAAAGAGAGCCATTCAAACAAACTGATAAACTACACAGAAATTTAATTGTAAAACTATTCCAGATAATTCAATATTGATTATAAATTATCTGAATTCCTATAAGTTCCATTTACAGAATCAGAGCTTCTGTGTTTTCTACCCCATGCATGTATTACTTTCAAATTCTTGGCAAATGACTCCAATTTATAAGATTTGAGTCAGTAGACTCAGTGTTTCTGTGGACATACTGTCTTTCCCCCTATTATTTTCTTATTAGTAAAACAACAAAACCTGGTTTCTTAACTACATGGGGAAAACAAATTCAATGGGCTTTTAGTTTTGTGCCAAGATGCTACTGCTTTTCTTGGGATGACAGTCAGCTCTGGCAGTTGGCTGTTCTCCAGGTATTTTTTTTATATACACTGTTGCACAAAAAAAGAGAAAGGATATCATTACACGACATCAATATATGATGGAAAAGTGCCCCCAGAAATTTTGTTTCAGCTTCAAAGTTTGGGGTTTGATCTTGAACTATTTGCTGCATTCACTAAAAGTCAAAGTCTATTGTTTAAACATTATTGAACATTATATGTATACAATAGTATTTACAAATTAGTGGAATATATCATGAATTATAATGAATACTCTCATAATTCAAGTTAAAAATTAAAAAGCTACCAGTATTTTCTAAGTCTTCTGTGTCCTGCACTCATTTTCTCCTCTCATTGAGGTAGTTTCCTCCTGAATTCTGAGTTCAACAATCACATAGTTTTCTTCATACTTTTACAGTATGCATTTGTATCTCTATAAGTCATCTCTTTAATTTTGTTTAGTTAAAATTTTATTGGAAAGAGATTATATCATGTGAATTCATTTATAATAAATTTTTTCTCTGTACATTTTTTAAAAATAGAGTCTAGTGTACCCAAGGGAAGCTTGGAAGTCCCTATGTATATAAGGATGAATTTTGTTATGTGTTTTAATACTTTTAATAACTTTTGAAAATTTTGCCAGTGTATTTTGATCTTATTCACTTTGTATTCCTTTTCCAACTTTCTGTCATTATTCTTCTTTCTTTAAAAAAATAACCTAACAGGTTCAGTATGTGGAACCATCTACTGGAACACTGTTAACACATCAGAGGCTATACCCTTAAGAAAAAAAAGACTCTAACTCCCTGTCAACCATGAATTATCAATAACTCCTGAGTGAATGATGGGGACTTGTAAACCCTCCTCCAGTCTATGTTGGAATGTTGATATGTTGGTCATGTGCAGGACACTGAGGGGTCACTCAGCTGTTGAGAGTCCATGAGTGCAGTAGATCTGTCCAGAAGACACTACTTCACTCACTCTGGTCTGCTATGTCCACAGACTGTTAAATGTCTCTAATCCCTCTTTTATAATCATCCCTGAGCATTATGTGTAAGAGGTGGTGTAGATGTTCAATTTGTGGCTGAACACTTATTTTCTGCACTATGACTAGTTTCGGCTTTCTGCATTATCCAGTACCCGTATATAAAGTCCTCTGATGAGATCTGAGAGCTATATTAACCTATAAATACGGAGAAAAGAATTTGAAGTGCTATGTCCGTATAGTAAATAATGCTAGTAGGCTCATCCATGGTTCCTATGAGCTCCCCACCCATGGTATATTAGACAGATTTGTTCACCCAGTGATTTGTTTTCTTATGTGGCATGGGTCCTAAATATAATCATAAAGTAGCTGGTTACTTGCATAACATTTGTGCTACCATTGTTACTCATGGGTATATCAACCTACAGAGTCAGTTTAGTGTCATTTCAAGGCTGACCACTTGGTATTGGATAGCCAATTAGGGGCTCATCTCTACGAAAGACTATGTCTTCTAATCACAGCCTTCTTTAGCTGTTTTTAGTTCTTTGTCTAATTATGAGGCCTTCTAAGATTTTCCCCTTTCACATTAGCATGCAAATTGGTGTTCTACTTACTCCTTTTTTTAGGTGACCATACAGTTGAACATCATCAGTGAAGCTTTCCTATCATTTCTAGGCAGTAGAATCTCACAGCAGATTTCCGGGTGCTCTAGCTCTTACACTCATTCTGCTACCATTGCTGTGATGTTATATGAGGCTTGGTGCAGGACTTGTGTTGTAAATGTATTTATTATGTGTTATAGGAGGCTGCTTGTTTGTTTCCTGGCCACCTACGCTCCTGAAATAACCACACAGAAACTGTATTAATTAAATCACTGCTTGGCCTATTAGCTCTAACTTTTTATTGGCTAGCTTTTACATCTTAATTTAACCCATTTCCATTAATCTGTGTGTTGCCACGTGGTTGTGGCTTACTTGCAAGGTTTGGTGTCTGTCTCTGGCAGTGGCTCCATGGCTTCTCTCTGATTCCACCTCCTTTTTCCCAGCAGTCAGCTTAGTTTTCCCCACATACCTAAGTTCTACCTTGCTATAGACCAAGCCAGTTTTTTTATTCATTAACCAATAAACGCAACACATAGACAGAAGGACCTCCCAGATCAATTATGTTTTAGCATCAGTTGTGCTCTACATTTTTAGCAGTGTTTTTCTCTAATGGTCTCTGGTTGTTTCAAAAGAACATTCTTTGGTGAGGGTTGAAAGCTACACTTATCTGTGGATATAAGGATGATAATTTAGAAAACAGTTAAGAATTATACTGGTTAGGTAAAGTGACCATAGTAGGTTTTCCTCTAAGATATACACAAAACTCATTAACTCTGGATAGTTTGCTAGCATTCTAGTAGTAGGCATGATTTCTGTCTTGTTGAAAACACAAGTCAAAATAGAGAGCTGTTTGTTACCACCAAGATATGAATGACACTGTTGCACCATGCTGGTCACATTATCACAGAAGAGTGTGGCTATTTGCTGCTTCCCTCATTCAGCAGTTTGAATCCCATCATCTTCAGGATGATGAAAGCTAATCCTCTGCAAGGAAGCTTAAAGGTCAGATCCAGCTTGAGCCCCTTGTCTGAAGTGTATGGAATATTCATCAAAAGTGACATTTCAACTATTTGGACGAATGCAAGGGCTACAGCAATAGCTTGTATTGCTTTGAGAATCTCTTGGATTCCTCTGGCCTGCATGCCTGGAACTGGGATTTTTTTTTTTTTTTTTTTTTTTTACTAAATAGTCTATGGCTCTTGGGGAGAGCATTGCAAGGCCAAATGGCTTAATATCATTTAAAACATATCTGCATACATATGCATTTATGTGTTTTGCATAAGATTTTAAGTAAATGAAAGTAATATGATTATAGGTTTTTCAAACATCTTTAGTGTTAGTTTCCCTCCTCCTTCATTTAGAATAATGGTTCAAACTTCAAACACATATACAAACAACACGTGTTCCTCTATTAAATTTTTGTTTGGTATTGCATTGTCTGTATATCAGTTTGAAGATTATTAACATTACCTTTACATTGAGTCTTCCAATCCATAAGCAGTGTATCTCTTATTTTATTTACACAATTATGCTATTTTTCTAAAGTTTCATGATTCTAAAATTTTTCCAATTTTTTTAATGTCAAGTATTTTGTGGCTTCATATGGGATTTGAAATACCTTCTAGGTATTACTACTTTTTCAAATAATTATGTATATGCAAATTGTGATGCGTAGGCAGAGGTGGAAAGGAGACTCTGAGATAACTGCATTATTTATTAATTATTGGGTGCTAAGTCACCTGTGTGATCAGCATTTCAAATGTTTTGAATAGATGATTTGACTTTCTGATAATTTGTTCATCACTGCCTATCTACAAGACATGCTGGCCCGTGAATTTCCTTGTATGTCTTTGCAAGACTCTTATATTCTGGTTATGCTAGTGTTCCTATGTTTCTACTTGTTGCACTAATTTGTAAAATATATATTAATATATATTATACATATATAAATTTTGATTGATTAATAGATTATCCTGAAATAGTCCTTAAATTTTCATTTTGAAGATTGCTGCAGGAGCTCTTTCTGATCCTTCAGCTAATAGCCTTTAAGATACCAGCCCACTGGGGCATGGTCTATTTCATTTTAAAAAGTGGCCGCAGCCCTCCGTCTTTCTTTCTTGCTTCTGGCTCCTGTTCAAACTGCTAGACTCTCTGTTTCCTGTTTGCTACGAGAGGACTGTGGTGTAGGACGGTGTTCTGTAAGTTTTTCCCCTCCAATAAATAACCTCTTTTAATCCAAACTGGTGTGGGATTGTTTTACGGCTTTATCTGGTGCCTCAACGTTTGGTTTTAGAACCACCCCCCACTACCCCTCATCCCCCGGCTAGGCTGCCTGCCCTCCCAGCCGTGGCCTGTGTATGAAGCCAGCAGTGAAAAACTCCATGCCTCCCGGGATCCATGCTGCCTGCCTGGTTTGCTGAGCGGCTTTTAAATCCCCCTTACAGCCTAGGGCTTAGGCAGCATGAGACAGGTTGCTGAACTCTGAAAATTCCCTGGGGCAAAAACTCCTTGGGACATTCCAGCAGCTGTTTGAAATCCCAGCAGCGGCTTTTGCAGCTTGACCCTTTATCCCAGTAGACACAGCATAGGAAGGATTGACCAGGAGCTGTGTCATGACCCCTCTATCGGGTGGGAGCTGCAATCCCCAGCGGAGTGGCAGGCAGATGCCTGGGGCTAGCCCCACTGATTGCTAGCCACTCAAAGCTTCTGGGTTTCTGTTCCCTGTACCTGGACTTTGGATTTCTTGCTCTGTATATGGAATTGATTTCGCTACATTTAACTTCTTGAGACTCATTTTTCCCTAGTTTCTTAACAAGTATTAGAGCAGATTTTACCACAGGATCTATCCTGACACCTTTCCATTGATTGCAGTCGTGACTTGGAAACATCACCATCTGCTGGTTAACAGGTAAAATGGCAGGTTTTGTTTTTAATGAGACTCTAGCCGCGATTTTTACTGCCACTATGGAAGAAATCACACGAGGCCTCTATCTACAACCTTGGAGGTACCTCAATTTACTGGTTATTAGGTCTCAGTTTTCTTCTCCATATTATATCATTATGGAAGTATATGGCATTAATTGATAGGATTAATACCATGATAGGCAAAATTGACTCCTTATCTAAGGATACTAGGAACTTACCTGAAAGGGTCCAGGCTCTTGAATTTGACTTTCAGAAGTTATCACAGAGTTTTGATAAGGTAACAGACAGACTATACCTCCAGGATGGCAACTTACATGATATCCGGGGGCAGTTGAAGGAGGAGATGTTATCTTTGAAAGGAAACATTAAGACCTTGGAATCACAGGTACAGAATGGGAGCCAGAAAATTGATGCCGTAGGGAAATCACTAGAAACCTTTGCAAGACAGGAGATTGAGGCGTTATGTAAGACAGTGATTAAGAGATTTGAAATGATTGAGGAAATCTTCGGAGTTGATGAACCAGGTGAGAACATACAAGAGTAGGATACAATGCCACCACCAGCTGTCAAAACTGGTTTACTCAGGGTTTTAGCTACATACCCTGTAATTTATTCTGACAAAGCATCAACCCTATAAAGGCCCAAAGAGAGCCAAAGAAGCTAGATGGATGCCAGTAGGAATGAGTGACCTAAAGGAAATTAAGCAAGCCATCCTTAATTACGGCTTGCACTCTACATTTGTTAAGGAAATGATAAGAACTTGGGCTTCTAATGTCAGGGCTATATCCCATGATTTCTCCCAATTGGCACCAGGAATTCCTCTGCCTTCTCTGTTACCCAAAGGATGGCCTCTTATAGTTATTGATTTAAAGGATTGCTTCTTTTCTATACCTTTACAAGAAAAGGATAGAGAGAAATTTGCCTTCACAGTGCCTACTTATAATAACTCTCAGCCTACTAGGAGATACCAGTGGACTATCCTCCCACAGGGAATGCTCAATAGTCCCAGCCTGTGTCAATTCTTTGTAAGTCAGCCATTAGAAATAATACGTAAGCCATCCCCTAAGTCGATAATTTACCATTACATGGATGACATTTTGCTATCTGATTCAAACAAATACTCTAGAAAGAACGTTTGAGGAAGTAAAGATAATTTTGCGTAAAATTTTGGGGATTACAAATTGTTCCTGAAAAGATTCAAAAAGGAGATTCTGTTAATTACCTAGGTTACAGAATAGGTTTACAGAAAATTAGGACACAAAAGGCACAAATTAGGAGAGACTGGTTATGGACTCTTAATGACTTTCAAAGATTGTTAGGAGACATTTCCAGTCTATGACCAGCTGTTGAGATAACACCTGATCTAATAGTTCATTTAAACGAAATCTTAGATGGTGGTAAAGATTTGAATAGTCCCAGAGAATTAACAGCTGAAGCAGAAAAGGAACTGACAATGATTGAGGAAAACCACAGGAGGCACATGTGGATAGGGTGAATCCAAATCTTAGTTGTATTCTAGTCATATTGCCTTCCAGAATTTCTCCTACAGGAATTTTAATGCAGAGGGAAGATGTTATTTTAGAATGGATCTTTTTACCACACAAACCAAGCAAGAACTTCAAAACTTATGTGGAAAAAGTCTCTGAATTAATTATAAAAGTAAACTGAGACTTTGTCAACTAGCAGGTATAGACCCAGCAGAAATTATAGTGCCTTTCACTTCTGATGAAATAAAAAGGTTATGGAAAGACAATGAACCATTGCAAAGGGCTTGTGCTAATTTTCTGGGAGAAATTAATAGCAACTATCCCAAAAGCGATAGACTTAACCTTATAAAGAGAACTTCTTGGATTCTTCCTCAAATTGTACATGATGCTGCAATAACTGGAGCCCGTATATTTTATACTGATGCTAATAAATCAGGGAAGGCACGATACAAATCACACGAATTGAGTAAGGTGGAAAAAAGCCCTTATACTTCTGTCCAGAAGGCAGAATTATATGCCATTCTTATAGTGCAAAGGGAGTTTAAAGAACCTCTTAATATAGTCACTGATTCACAATATGCAGAAAGACTTATCTTGCATATTGAAACTGCTGAATTTATACCAGATGATACAGAATTTACTTCATTGTTTATCCAGGTACAAGACATGATCAGGAATAGGCTTTGTCTTATGTACATAACACACATTCAACCCCATACAGGTCTGCCAGGTCCTCTAGCACAAGGTAATGCAGAAATTGATCAATTATTGATTGGAAGTGTGTTACAGGCCTCAGAATTTCATAAAAAAACACCATGTCAATAGCAAAGGTTTAAAGAAAGAGTTTTCCATTACATGGCAACAAGCCAAGGAGATTATAAAGAGATGCCCTACTTGCTCTTTATATAACCAAGCACTGCTACCTGCAGGAACTAACCCAAAGGGTACTCAAAGGAATGAAATTTTGCAGATGGATGTGTTCCACTTTGCAAAATTTGGAAAATTAAAATATGTACATCACACCAGTGACACTTATTCAGGCTTTCAATGGGCAACGGCTTTAAGCTCAGAAAAAGCTGGTTCAGTAATCAAACATTTATTAGAAGTTATGGCCATCATGGGTATGCCTGCACAAATATAAACAGATAATGGTCCAGCTTATGTCTCTAGGAAAATGAAACGTTTTTTTTTTGCTTATTATAATATTAAGCATGTTACAGGTATGCCATACAATCCTACAGGTCAGGCAGTCATAGAAAGATCAAATCGAACTATAAAGGATACGTTAAACAAACAGAAAGGGGTGGAAAATGCCCCCAGAAATAGATTACATAATGCCTTATTAACCTTGAATTTTCTTAACGCTAATGAGAAAGGAATGACAGCAGCAGAAAGACATTGGCTAATGGAAAAATCTGCTGAACTAAATCAACCAGTTTATTTCAAGGATGTGTTGACCTCTCAATGGAAGCCAGGAGATGTGCTACATTGAGGCAGGGGTTTTGCTTTTATTTCCACAGGAGAAGAAAAATTGTGGATACCGTCAAAATTAATCAAGGTTGGGTTTGAAGAGGAGAAACCTCTTGGAAAGGAAAAATGACAACTCATCCACAATGATGATAATCATACAGGTGGTAAGAAAAACTTATAGGATGGGGGCAGGGTTCTGTTCTTATCCCCACAGGAAAACGCTCATCTTTGAAAAATTCAATGAACCCTGGATATTTGAATACTGACAGATGGAAAAAAATACTACCCAATATGGATCACCAAGAAAATAGAATTTGTTTCGTAAGTAAGAATAAAATACAAATATTTTTTGTTTATTTATATTCATAAGTATATAGAGCTAGTTTTGGAGTGGGACTCTGGCTCAGTCCCTCTCTAATTCCAAGCCTGTTATTAAGAAAAAAACCTAGAGTTTTTGGAGTTTCTGTCTCATGTCAAGAGCCATGATATGGCACAGAAAGAAAAACGAATTTAGAAAATATCTTTGCCTTTCTTCATGTCTATCATACCTTTCATTGAATATATGTATAATTAATGTTTAAGTTTTCCACAGTAAACAATGAATTTTCCTGCAATAATCTTTGAAGTTTCCAGGAAGAAGATGCGGCCCCATAACAACAACTCCACCTGGTTAATATGACGTCATGATACTGATAGTGCTACTAAAAGAGCTGTTTCAAATACCAGCTGCACAAGACAGTTCGAACTTGGTTAGCTGAAATGGTGCACATCTTTTACAACATTGTGGCCAGACCTACACAACATACTCAGAGACTTTTTGCAATTTTACCAGACATTGATCTTGAAATGTAACCATCATTTTACTGTTACAGGATCCCCTAGAAAGAACGTCGCTCCCATGACAGCTGGAAGTAATTCTAGAGGACGACGTCTCCTCTCCCAGCACAGTTTGTCCCCGGGTTTAGAAACATCATTTCAGGGTTGATTATAATTAGCATACAGTTGAGGGTTGGGGGAGTAATTTTATAGGCTCAGGGATCTTTATAAAAAAAAGGGAAAGGGAATGATCAGATAATAGCTTGGTATTTTTGAGTTATTGTTTACAGATAATTACATTGGCATAGATTCTTGTATATGGATACAAAGTTAAATTGAATATTGTGTGCATGCATGATTCTACATCTGTTTAAAACATTTTTATGTATTGATATATATATTGATGTATATATATTTACCATATTGCAGTGTACATTTCTACCTCTGATTAAGATACTTATATATTGTTTATGTATTTATATATATATATAGTTACCATATTGCAATGTATACTTGTACATTGTTTACATTTGTAGGGCCATTGTCCTCATTTATTGCACAGTTGTTTATTCTCTTAGTCTTTAAGTTAGATAGGTATTAAGAATTTAAATCAATAGTCATCTATGTTTGTCATATTTATAGTTAGACTAATCAGGTTCTTTAGATACATAGATATTATATTCTGTATAAATAATCTTCAACCTCTTCAAAGAGCTGTAGAAAATGGCATTTAATCTAACCTAGAGTTCTGTGGTAGTGAGTCATAATCACTCCTGGCAACACCAATCTATTCCCAAGAGATTGTTGAGTGCCAAAGACACTCCATTTCGAGCTTGTCTTCTTCTTGGCAAAACCAGCCTTTGGGCAAGGAACTGCTCATACCTCAACTACTGACAAAATACATAGTATCCGGAAATGGATAAGTGGAACTCTCAAATCTTGCTAAGACGGTAAGATGGTTTTGAAAAATTTCTTGCCTTTAAAAATAATCTGTCAGTTTTTCTAGGCCTTAGCCAAAGTTGGTTGCTTCAATGTTGCAAGTGTGACTTTGGGTGATTGCCCAGGTAGCCAGTTGTCTTTGTGATTTGTTGCATATTTTAGAAGTTGTTTGATTGCACTTCCTAATTACTCAGGTAATGTTATTTCCCTTCTCAGATCTTCGATGGGGTATAAGACTAGATAAATGTAGTTACTTTCCTCTCATGACTTGGCCAAGTTATTTATTATACAAGACTTAAGCTAGTTAGAATAGGATATTTGTTTTTATTGTATATAATTTTGTAGTAGGTTTAGTACTCTCTTACTTAAACAAAAGGGGGAGGTGCTGTGGGAGCTCTTTCTGCTCCTTCAGCCAATAACCTTTAAGACACCAGCCCACTGGGGCATGGTCTATTTCATTTTAAAAAGTGGCGGCAGGTTGTCTCTCTTGCTTCCGGCTCCCGTTCAAACTGCTAGACTCTCTGTTTCCTGTTTGCTATGAGAGGACTGTGGTATAGGATGGTGTTCTGTAAGTTTTTCCCCTTCAATAAATAACCCCCTTTAATCCAAACTGGTGTGGGATTGTTTTGCGGCTTTAGAAGATATTTCAAACTATTGGTCACTTTTCTTCAACATTTCAGTATTATCTTTATTATTGAGATACTTGTTATTAAGTCATTTTATCTGCATTTTGAAATTATGAAGATAAATTCTTATATTCTTTTTTGGTCTTTTTCATTCTAACATCATTTGTGACATTCTTACTGCATTTCTCTCCTCTTTTATTTCTGATTAACTTTAGTAGTATCTGTAAAATGTAGTTTTGCTTTATATTACTTGTTCTAAGTTTTCTTTAAGGGTTATCTCTCCCTCCTAGTTTTTGAGTTCTATTAACACATTTTTTTCTCCAATCTCTTTTCTTATGCTAAATAATTTTTATTGAATTTGATCTTTGGCAATTTCATATATATATATAGTCCATTTTTATTACTCTATTGACACCCTCTTAAATCTTACATCTCACTCCTACTGCATTGCTTTCTCTCTTTTCATAGGCTAGTTGTTTAGCCCATTAATATTCAGGTTTTATTTTTTAATATGATCTTTAAAGGGAACAAATTTCTTTCTAAGCACATTTATGCCTCAGCCATCAGTTCTTAGTCTCTTCCTCTTTCTGGTATGCATGGCTCAGGTTTCCTCAACAGTGGGTGTACATTCCATTAGCTGAGCTCCTTTCAGGTTGGTTCAGATAGTTACCAAATGGAAGCTCAGATAGTTACCAAATAGAAGCAGAAATTGTCACTCCTTGTAAACATCAGGCTTGAAGTTAATGTAACACCACTTTAATCTTATTCTATTGGCCAAAGCAACTCAAATCTATCCTATAAAAGGAAATAAAACTGATCCATCGGGGGAGGGGGGTCAAAGTATTTGAACTGCATTCTCGCATTAACTACATCCTTGAAAGCTTAGTGCAGAATGTTTATTATTATTAAGTAACAGCTTTTCTTATTTTTCTATGATTTATTTTTAAGAGTTTATTAGTAACATCTTCCTTAACTTTTAAATATATGATTATTATCTAGCATTTTCATGATTTAAGTATGTTTAATGAGAGATTTTATTGCATGTTGGCAAGATTCCATTGCTTTTTTCATAGCTTAAGATTTTACTGAGATTGTAGGGTTTTTTCCCCTGTGAGTGAAATATTTGAGCATATTTGCTAATTATGTTGTTCAAATATTCTGTATTTCTGCTGCATATGTTATTCACTTTTCAACATTCTAAGTAGTGATGAAGAGATTATCTAAAAATCACCTACAACAATTATGGACTTTAAATGGTTTCTTATAAGTACATCTTATAATTTTTCATATAATTTTAGGTTGTTATGGAAACATACATATTTATAATTCTTATATATTCTTGATGAGAACTGACCTTTTGCCATGACGTAATTACTCTAGCATGTTAACATAATATATAATTTATTTGCTATCGTTGTAATTAATCTAGTTTTATTTTAAGTCATACTTATTATAGTTTCTCATGGTTTTGTTTACCCTTTCTTCTCTTATCCCCATCTTACATCTTCTCGTGAACAGCCTATAGTTGCTTAGAAGAGAAGACCTAATGACACTTTTCTTCTAAGAGAAATATTTCATCCATATATATATATAGCTTTATTTGGATTTATCTCTATTATATTATTTTATGCTGCTTTTCCCATTTCTCTCTCTCTCTCTCTCCATAACTTGCTATAGTGTTTTCTTTCATTTTAATTTTCTCTGTATAAGAGTTTGATCTCATGTATGCCTCTGTATCATGTGTGTGTTTAGTGCCTGGAAAGTCCAGAAAAGGGCATCAGACTCCTGGATGGTTTTGAGCCACCATGTGAGGGCTGAGAACCAAACCTGTGTCCTCTGTAAGAGCAGCAATTGCTCTTTACTACTGAGAAATTTCTGTAGCCCCTTCTTTACATATTTTTTTTTTACCATTTCTTTACCTCATTTTTATCAGTGAATAAACATAGGAAATTTACATGCCTACTTAATTTATAAATTTCTAAATTAACCAATTTCTTTCAGTTCTACAAATCAGCATAAAGTTTTCATTCAACATTATATGTCTATTAGATATTGTTTTGTAGTGTTATATTTACCAATTTATTTGCTATTATTTTATTCTTTGACAGTAAACCTTAAATTTATAACCATTTCTTTTCCCCTAAATTAATCTTCTTTAAAAGAATTGTTTCATTATTGTTCCATTGATAATTTGTCATATTAAAATGAATGCCAGTAAGTTTTGGTTAAATTTAAATTGTATTTATTATACGCTTATTCTTAAAATATATTTACCCTGGGAAGAGATGATTTTTTATTTTTTCTCAGCACAAAGAAAACACAAGTCCACTGGCATCTGTTTCTAATATTGCTGTTGAAATGTCAATCACAAGTATAACTATACTTTTCATATGACTTGTCTTTTCTATGTAATCTGTTAAAAGTTTGTATTTGGTGGTATTCTTCACTTTTATAATGATGTATATAAGGATGGATTTCCTTTTTAAACTCTGATTATTCTTATTGAACATATAGATCATAGACCATTGTCTTTCTAAGTTTTAGAAAATTATGAACCATTAAACCTTTAACCATTCCCTCACTTGGTAATTCCAATTATGTGGGTGGTAGAAATTTCATTCTATACTTCCTGTCTCTTAAACATCTTTTCATAGTTTTAATCTCTTTGCTTTACCATGTGGCATGTATGCCAGTCACCTCTTTAGATTCCTATGTTGTTAGTGTATTTAAATAATTTTATCCATAACTTTAGAGTATATAAATTAGAAAATGAGGTTATAACATTGTTTTATTGTTTTAAAGTGTTTGCTACTTATTATATTTCCAATAGTCCTACTTTTACATTTGAAATACAAAATACAATTATTTATTATGCATCTATTTCTGTGCCTCTTAGTAACTATGCTACGTTTTCAAGTTTTTCTTTCTTAGAGAGAGGGTAGTGGTGATTCCTGATTATTATACTTTGATATTTTCAAGAGAAGAATTGATATATTTTATACATTACAATAATTTATACTAGCATGTGCATAGAATCTGATACCGTAAATAAGGGAAGTTTCCCTATATAAAAGTCCACCCATATGTATGGTAGTATTGTTTCTTATGTTCATTGTTTTTATTAATTTGAGTAATTATAGACTAAGTCATTAAAACATTCAAAATCATATTTAATTGATTCTAAATTTCTTAAGGTTTATCATACAATTGAAATGTATACTGAGTTATAAATTTTGAGTTTAAAATGTCCTTTTCAAAATTTTGGAGGCTAAATAACTTTGACAGGTTTTATTTATTGACTTATTTAACCTCCCTTCCTTCCTCCCCTGCTCCCTTCCTCCCTCCCTTCCTCCTTTGCTTCTTTCCTTTCTTATCTGGTTTTTGCTTGGTTGAGGCCTGGTCTCATCATGTAATCCAGGCTGGCCTTGAAATTGCTTTGCCTGGCCTCAACATCAGGAGGGTACTTCTGCTTGAGCCTTGTAAGTATCGGCATTATAGACAAATACAACCACACTCAGCTTTGCCAGTTTTTACCAGTGGTTAGATATTATGGCCCATGACTGTAACCCCAGCCACTTGGGGGATTTGACAAAAGAAGATATCAAGTTGAAAGTCAACAGCAACAATGTAACAAAACTTTGTCTCAAAATAAAGTGTAAAAGGGATGGAATACAGTTCATGAGTAGAGTACTTAGTTACCATAGGGAAGGACTTATTATCATATTTTTCTGTAAGAAAAGATATGCTATGCTAACACTGAAAAAGTACAAAAGATAAAAATCTTCCTGAAGATACAATAGTGGACAACTTACCTTATGAAACTGAACTATTGTAATTTTCTTAGGATCCAGTACAATGTGAAACTTCCACTTCTAGGAGTTTAATTTTCACATAAATAAGTTATCTATTTCTGTTCAAATGATGTGGATGGTATTCCTGATTCCATCTTCTAATGAATCTTGTTAGTTCTAACATTCCTAGTGATTTAATATGCCTAATCAGAGACAACGTATTGCTTCTACTTAAACAATTAAGAAAAATCACTTGAAATTTTCACTTTATGCATACAAATCAGCAGTATTGCTCTGTATAAAAAGTAGTATCTTTTTATAAAACTTGATTTTCAAACAAAAATTATTTTTATTAATGATTTGATAGTTTATGCAATATATTTTGATTTTATTCATTTCCTTCCCCCAAGTTCTTCTAGATTATCCTTCAGCTCTATACCTAATCCACTTAATATTTTCTTTCACTCCCTCCCTCCATCTCTTTTTTCCTTCCTCTCTTCTCTCTCTTCCCATGTCTCCCTTTCATTTTAAACCCATCTAGCCCTGCTAAGATATGAGCCGCACAAGATAGGCTCCCTTACTTCTAACATTTCCTCTTCATTCCATATATGAACAATATCGAAGATTGTTTCTGTAGTTGTACAAATCATACCATTAAAGGATACACAGCTTTCCCTTTTTTTTTACTGTCTTTCTTCTCTGCATTATCAGATAATTGAAACCTATTACCACTGTTTCTCTGACAAATACTTATCTCCCCAAATTCAGGAAGCAAGAACTGTTGAGTAGAAAACATACAGGTTGTTAATTTTTGATTTCTAATTTTCTAGTAGCCAAAGGAACAATATGTTAAGTATAATCATAATGATTATCTTCTTATTCTCAATACCCCAAGCCTTTGTTGCCATTTCAGTTTTCTGCAGGTTTGTGAACTAATATTTGTATGCCCTAGACCTTGGTGAAATCCTCTGGTAACATTGTCTTTTGCCTTTGTAATCTAATAAAAAGCACTATTTTACATTCTGGTGGGTAAAGACCTCATTAACTTTATTCTAGCTGTGTAAGCTTAACTCACATATACTGAAATGAATGAAAACAAAGATGGCTCCAGTTGGACTATAATATTCCTGTGATATAATTTTTTTTAACAATCAAGTTTTTCAAGGATTTCAAACTTTTCCAAATGTGAAGTTAAACTCAATATTTATGTTTTATGAAAGGAGATAGGTGAAATAAAATGCATGTATTTTGTGGGAAATCATAATTTTCAAGTCATTTTAATACTGAATTATGTTATTTAACCCTCTGAATTAAATACCTAACAGTCAATCAACTTATTTCCTTGATTGGTTAACTTAACCATTGATATGGGAAATCATTCTGTATATGTGCTGATTTTATTGGTTAATGAATAAAGAAGTTACTTTGTCCTGTGATAGGGCAGAATAGATCTAGGTGGGAAAACTAAACTGAATGCTGGGAGGAAGTAGGCTGAGTCAGGGTGATACCATGTAGCTGCTGTAGGAGACAGATGTGCTGGAACCTTGCTTTTAAACCACCAGCCTCATAGTATAATATAAAATAATAGAAACGGGTTAATTTAAGAGCTAGCTAGAAATATACTTAAGCTATTGGACAAATAGTATTGAAAATAATATTGTTTCTGGGTGATTATTTCAGGTCTGAGTGGCCGGTAAACAAATGAGCAGCCTCCGACTATAAACCATAATATCTTTCTTGTGCTCATACAATTCCTAATGTTGGCCTAATACACCCTCCACCCCTTATAATACTGTTTTCCTTATTTTGAGCGCAGAAATGAAACTGAATTTGGTCAATCTACATTCCAAGACTGAAAAAAGTGAAAATAGTGTTTTATATAAATGAAACATTCTAACTGGGCATTTAAGAGCACTTTTACTTCTTCATAGTCAACATTAGCATGAAGCATACAATTCTTTGCTGTGGGAGCACATTCTGCTCCTTCAGCCAATAGCCTTTAAGATATGAGCATACTTGGGCATGGTCTCTTATACTGTAAAAGCAGTTGTAAACATGGACCTGCTCTCTTGCTTCAGGCTGCCGCTTCCAGCTGCTAGACTCTGTTCCTGTTCACACAGAGGACTGTTATCTAGGACAGTGATCTGTAATATTTCCCCTTAAATAAATAATTCTTTTATTATTCATAATTCTGAACTGGTGTGGGATTGTTTTGTGACTTCACCATCAACTCTTCAAACATTTTAGGCATTTTACCAACAAACCTGTTTTACTCATGCCTCTTGCAATGTCCCCTTTTCCAAGTTAAGTTTGCCTAGACCATAATTTTTAAAAGATTCTCTGTACAACATCACTCCTTAAACTGTTATGTGTTACATGAATGAGGAAAGAAAGAACAAGTCATTTTGGAAATTACTTGGCAAGTTGAATATAGATGGGATGCTTTATTTATTTGTTTATCCATTCACACAGTGAACATTTGTGTTCTCAGTGCTGCTTTACCTATATTCAGCAAGACAGAATGAGACCTTGCCATTGTGCCACTTGAAATTTAGAAAAGAACAGAGGTAAACTGGAGGGAGGTAGCATTAATAGCAGATAGACAAAAATGCTGGGAAGCATGATAAACCAGGAAAAGTGATGAGGAGTAATAGTTGTGGGTGTTCTTTTTAGATGGGCAATGGGTGAGGGGGTGAATGAAGTCTTTCAAAGAAAGTATCACTTAAGCAGAGGCCCAAAGAAAATAAAAAGACTGACTGAAGCTTAACAAGAAAAGTACATTCAAATGCTTGAATATGAAAATGAGATTAAATTTATTGGAGGAACATCATAAAAGAGAGTGTAATAGCAATGTAGTGCTGGGGGTGGGGGATATTGATGAGGCCCAAGATGCATCAGAGATCATATTAGGAATCAAGCTTAGAAGTTTACATATATTTTTATACATGGTGAAGCAGTAAGACTTGGCTGTTTTGAACATTTCCCAAAGGCTTATAACCATGTTTCCTTCCTTTCATTGAACACATTTCAGTAGTCGGTTTGACGTATGAACCTTGACAAAAAATTACACATTAAAATAGTTTTCTTCTTTACACTTCTGTATTTCTTATATACCTGCAGCATACAGTTAGGGAAAGAGAAGACTCAAGATGTAAAGAGATTTTGCTGTATATTCTGCTATATGTTTCTTGATTTTGAGGTAAGCATCCTCTCTAGCTATTTAAAGAAGTGGTGAATTACTAGTAACTAGAGGCAGGGCAAGCTAGTAGGAATAAGAGTCCAAATAGTTCCCCTTAAATTCATGTTTCCAGGGGTCCCTAGGGTCTAAGAATTCACAGGATAAACTAGATTTATGAGACTTCTAGAAGATGCATAAAATATGGTGGTTTAATTTTGGCCAAATGAATTCTGATGACTGGGAAAAGCTGAAATAATCTTAAGGACTGTACAGGATATATATATAGTATAAATGAAGATTAGTGTTCTTTTGTAAGGAGGCGAATGAACTCATCCAAGTAGTAAGTTTGGCTTATGCTCTGAGTTACACTTGCATATATTAAGCTGTTTACATTTCATTGCATTGGCACTTGAATGGTTCAAAGCCACTACCTCAAATTTAAAGGTCCCAAATGGAATCTGATTCCATCCATAATTTTCTGTGTAGTACTCTTTTGGATATGGCTTCTTTGGCTATTCATAAAGTATCATGATCAAAAGGAACTTGGGGAGGAAAAGGTTTCTTTCACATACACTGTCATATAACATTTTGTCATCAAACTGGGAAGGAACCTGGAGGCAGGAGCTGATGTAGAAGCCATGCAGGAGTGCTGCTCATAGGCTTGTTCAGCCTGCTTTCTTATAAAACCCTGGACCAACAGCCTTCATCAGTCACTAATTAAGAAAATATCTATAAACTTGCCTATATCTTTATCTTCTGGAGGAAATTTCGCAATTGAGGTTCCTTTCCCTCTGTTAACTTTAGCTTACTTCAAGCTGACACAAAACTAGCCAGGACAAGTGCTATCATGCAAGTTATATAAACAAGAGACATGGAGTTATCCTTGATCCCAGTTAACTTTGGATCATCTGGTATAATTTCTATATCTAATGCTTCTCTAACTCCCATTTATTTTAAATATTCTGAAATATTGTTTGAAACTATCCATTTCCAATTAACTAAATCTAAATCATTCAAACTCTCATCTACTTTCCTTGGGGATAAATAAACCAATGTGCATCTAAAAGAATGCTCATCCATTCATAATTTCCCAATTAACAGAAAAAATGTTAAACTAATACAGAATAAGAAAAAAGTGAATCATACCAATAAATGATGTTTAATGAAACAACAAACTTTAAGACTACTATTGTATTATTATACTTATGTAAGTAATATAGCAAGAAAACCAATCTAGTGCATTAGAAATCCAATTAGTGGTTACTTTGAAGACTTGGAGACTAACTGAAGAAAGCATAAGGGAATTTGCTATATTGGGGTGAAAATGTTCTGTGTGAATACACATTCATTAGACCCTAGTGAGTGGGAATCCTAATCAGAATATTTTAAATTTAATTAAACTTCAATAAAAACAATGACAAACATCTCACATCCTACTTTGTCTTGTCCAAACTAAATGGTTCCTTTTTTATTGAGATAAAGACTTTTTTTGGTTTTTTTGAGACATAGCTTTGGAACCTGTCCTAGAAGTAGCTCTTGTAGACCAGGCTGGTCGCAAACTCACAGAGATTCACCTGTCTCTGTCTCCCAAGTGCTGGGATTAAAGGCGTGCACCACCACTGCCTGGCTGAGATAAAGACATTTTTAAACATAACTTGCTTTTTCCCCTCCCCTTCAAGTCAGCATTCATTGTACTTCCTGCTTGCCTGCCATTCTATGCTGTTTTGTATTTCTCAAAATGTTCATGTGTTACATGGCTTTACATGTGTACATATACTTTTATCTCTGTAAGCTGCATCTCCAACACATGCATCATACTTTGCCAAGAAAATTGATAATTATTTCACCTCCAATATCTCTTCTTCAGGAAAAACCTTCATGGATTGGCTTGCTAGCACAATACTTTCTACTAAATGTTTTGAAATATTCCTCTCCACTAGCCTGGTGTCATGGTAAGCCCAGCATTTCAGAGGCATAGTTATGTGTGTCTGTATGAGTTTGAGCAGCCTGGTCTACATAGCAAGCTCCAGGACAGTGAGGGCTATATGGAGATTCCTGTTTCTAAAAACCAATACTACTACTACTATGAAGGTGTAAGTCATAAAACAATCCCACACCAGTTTGGAATTGTGATTAATAAAATGGTTATTTATTTAAAGGGAAAAACTTACAGATCACTGTCCCAGACAACAGCCCTCTGCACAATCAGGAACGAAATCTAACAGCCAAAAGCCGGAAGCAAGAGAGAGAGCACACGGCTGCTGCTGCTTTTTTAAAACTAAAGAGATCATGCCCCAGTGGGCTGGTATCTTAAAGGCTATTGGCTGAAGGAGCGGAAATAGCTCCCGCAGCACTATTACTGCTAATAAAATCAATATTAACAATAATAAAATATTAATCTCCCCATCCTTAGAATTCTTAGTTATTTGTATAAGAATTTTTTTTAAAAAATCTGCCCCAGTTGTCAGTCAGTGACTTGCATCTCAATAGAGTGCATGCCTATTTTATCCCAAGAATTTCACTTTGTGTCTTAAACCTGTGGGATATTCTGCATTTTCTGAATGACTAGGTAGACAACTGAATTTGAAAAAGGTGTAATTTGTCTAAAAACATCACTTCAGGGTTTATTGCAGAAAAAAACGCTTTGGGAGGGAAGTTGTATTCATCATAACTGAATGAAAATATGTAGTATTTGAATTATAAAATAATTGACATGTGACCTAAGATGGGAGATCTAAAAAGTTGTTAGACCTGGAGATAGTGATCTAAAAGTCACTCAAAGAAAAATGAAAGACACCACAAGTTATGGGATCAGCTATCTTTTCAAAGAAAAGAATCATAAAAAGCAGAGAGTCAAAGGATGGACCTTTGTGAGATAGTCACATTTATGTATGGTAGAAAGAATGGGTATGTCTGTGGTTAAAAGTGAGAAAAGTCAAGTTTCAAGAAAGAATGGTGGAAAGGGATAGAGGAATATGAATCAAGTATATGGATGAGATATACAGAAGGCACCATTAATAGTGTTTTGGGATTCACAGTAGTGCTCTGACTCAGCCAGAAGAAGAAAGTCTTTCATCTTTATTGTTGCAGTGGGCCTTGGGACTATTTAAGCTAAAAATTGCTGGGCTGTCTTCAGGGAACACCTGCTAACATGGGGTCCTTCGTATATCCAAAATCTGCTTAGCGAGCTGTCAAATCTGAAGCATAGCAGCAGCCACTGCATGTTTTGCAAGGGAAAGAACATGTTTCATTTTATTGCATTGACTGTGCCAGTCCCTATGTAGAGGGCAATTGAATGATCTACTGCTGTGAGGTACTCTGAAGGTTTGGAAGATTTTTCTGACGGCTATCCTACTCTTCAGTGAATAGTTCGAATTTTTTGGATATAAAATTTATAATTTTCAAAGACCCCTTTCACTATTTCTCTACTCTTTTCCACTCTATAATTTCTTTCTTCAAAAACAGAAAAGTAAAGGCAATGTCATTTATATACTCTGGAAAGATAGCTCAGCAGTTCAGAGCACTTTCTGCTCTTGCAAAAGATCCCAGTTTGGTTTTCAGTACCTGTACAGCAGCTCAGAATAGTCTATAATCCAACTTCCAAGTATTCTGATGTTCTCCTTTGGCTTCCATGGCCACCAGTCACAAAAGTGGTGTGCAAACATGCATGTAGGCACAAAACTGCTTACACATAAAATAAGAACTAAAGAAAAAGAAAAGACTGATGTCATTTTTGAGTAATTTTGGATTTAGGTTTGATTTTACTGGCACATAAGATTTCTCTACCCCCCAATATTGTTATATATTAAATATGTCTTAGGGAAATTGTTAGCAAATCACCTAACTATGATAAGATAAACAAAGTATCCCCCTTTTATAGTCTAATGAACGTGTTCCTGAAGTATTCCTTTAAAGCTTTCATTTGGCTGAAATTAAAGTGTAATTTCTCTGTGTTATACTCTTTGTTGCTATTATCTAACTAAAATGTGCACATGTGTATGTGCATATAAATTTATATCAAATCATGTATATAGTGATATTTATTAAAATAGCTCTTTATAATAGGAATGTAGCTTACATAGAAAGAATATAATTGGTTGTTTTATAATGTAGCACTTCCTTTTGAGAGTCAAATGTCTATCAAAAATTGCTTCACTACCACTATTGTGTTGAAAGGATGTTAAAATCACGTGCATATGTAGATCTATGATTTTATTTGAATTTCAAGAGATCAAAATCTGTGTTCATAAATACAGTTAGCTAATAAACAGTACTGATGGAATGAAATCTCCACACCTAAATTAGCATGAACTGATACTTTTAATCAAGAGTGGCTTTTTTGCTTTGTAAGATATTTAGCAATGTATGGAAATAATTTTGGTAGTCATAACTTAGAATTGAATATGTGGTACTACTGGCATCTAGTGGGGAGGAGAAATATACTTCTAAACAGCCAATAGTTGACAGAACATTCATCTCCCCACCACTGCAGAATTATGTAGTCTAAAATATCACCTGGCAAGCCTTTCTGTCTTCTTCTTCAGGCTCAACATTCTTTCTTTCACTACCAATCTTTTTTGTTTTTTTTTTTGGTTTTTCGAGACAGGGTTTCTCTAATTTTTTTTTACAAATGTGCTTAGTTAAACATCCAGAGGGCCTGATGATCACAAATACAAATATCTTTTTGTAAATCTTTTCCATCAGAGGAAGGGGTAGAATTTTAAATAGACAATGTTAGGAAATTTGATTTTCCACTATATATACCTAACACTTTATTATCTGCTTTGCAAATACTATTTCACTTGATGCTCACAAAGAAGCCCTAATGAAGTAGACCACTATTCTATATGTCTGAACATGAATCAAAAGTAAGAATGATTTTAGAAGGTCACGGTATTCTTCAACAGAATTGTATTTTGCACACCACAGTACATGATCTGTACACTTAACTAGAAAAGCCAAGAAAATATTCCATATATATAATGTAGTAGTGACAAAATGTTCCTATACTGAGGATTTCTTGTTGTTATTCCATAAAAGTACTAAAATGCTGAGAAAATTTTGCTTGCAAAAACTGATTCTAGAACATATCAAATTCTGTTCCATCTTTGACAAAAAACAGAGATTGACAATCTTTTCTTATAATAGAAAATGCATTGTTCACTGAAAGTGAAGGTCTTTTCCAAGTACAATTTTCTTCATCTTACTAGATTGGAATAAATCACATAATCACCCTATCTCATTCCAATCTTACAAATCACACAGTCACCCAAGTGTGCAATATTTTCCCAGTTTCTGTTACTTAAACACTAAACTGATATTTTATAAAGAGTCGAATAGTCATAAGTAGACACTAAAAGGAACACAAAGAAGAGGAGGCATACATGTGTCAATGAAAGTGGATTTAAAGATATTTTACTAGGAATCAAATGTAGTATTTAGACTATTATGGTGAAAACTAATCCATATTTTTTTGAGATAGGTTCTGATAGGTAGCCTAGGTTGGCCTGTAACTTGTCATATAGACCAGACATTTTGAATTTGCAGAGAGCCTCCTGTATCTGCCTCACAAATGCTGGGATTAAAGTCATGAAGCAGCATGCCTGGCCCTAAAGATATCATTTGTAAGTGGAGATACCATAAATCAAAACCAGGACATTTCTCAACTAAGGCCTCTATCATTGAGCTATATCTTTACTATAATTTTTCTGCAAAAATTTTCATGACCAGTCTATATCATATGGTGAGTTTATTTAATTAGAATTCTCAGGCTTAACACCCTGGACCCTGTTAATAAATACATGAAGGATTTTATCTCCATACCCACTTGTAACAAGTATTGTGCAGTGACAAAATACATCTTTATGTTTAACACAAGCACTGTAATTTAAAAGTATAGAATGACTTCTTGTTCTAACATCAAATATTTAGATTGCTCTGTCAACTTATGTAAGGGAGAATGGACTCCTTCAGCTTCCTTTGTGCAGACAGGACAGGATGAGAGGTCATCTTCCCTTCCCTCTCCCCCGTTCATGAATTTCATCACTCCTCTCTCTCTCTCTCTCTCTCTCTCTCTCTCTCTCTCTCTCTCTCTCTCTCTCAGATAAGCTCTCCCTTTTGCATCATTTTATGGCACAAATTCCAACTTAAATTTTTAAATTCATGTATCAGAATTAGAAATTGCTTATAGAGGGAAGTGAAGGGAACAATGTGAGGGATGTCTAGGCAACAAGCTTTGTTTCCTTTCTTTGTGGATTCTGAGGACAAACCAGATACGGACCAGTGGCTTTTCTCTATTTTTTTTTATTAGAGAATATTTGCAAAAAATTAGAAGGCTATTTCTGGTAACATATTCTTACACTAGGTATTTTAAGTCACCAGGGATCCATAAATGAAAGTTTGAATCCCCAGATTGCCTTTAACTAAAATGGCCTAGGAAACAAAGCACACGCAAATGCACAACACTAGCAAGTTCAAAGAAAGGAATGCTCACATAATACTGTAATTCTGGTTCTTCACATGGCTTTTTCAGCTGCTTCTAAATTCATGCTGTGATAAAGGAAAAATAAAAAATGCATTGAAATTGCATTGTAAGAGATTGCACGGAGACTGCTGTTTATTAGTTTAGAGTTAATCTAATCTAGAGTAAGAGGCAAAGCAACTCTTTATCGATGAAATACTCTAAAGTCAAACAAAAAAGAATCAAATATTTGAGTTCGATTTTAAGCACAGGGCCACCAAAATAAATAGATTCAAGAAATGTGGTATTTCACTGTTCTGTGGAGCACTGTACTCAACACTTCTTCATAGACATAAGGTCAGCCACTTATAAGGTACAAATGCAGAGCCCATTCAGATCTTGTTTAAATCCTTTATGGGTCTTCTTTCCATTTGCCTCTAGATTTATGGTTTTAGATCCACCACATACAGCTGAGAGTTGAATTTGAAATGAAGCAAAACTAGCTTAAATTTTACTGGAATGGGGTTTTATTAAAAGTAGGCACTAGAATTTCAGGATTCTTCGTATTGACCTCTAAAATTCAGGTACCTGCTTGTGAAGGAAAGGTGAGAGATAAATGGTTAATCCAAAATGTTTTCAACATGAAAAAGTATGATTACAAAATTCAGCAAAATGCTGGAATGTCTTTGCATTTTGTATTAATGTCATCTCCTCCTGTTTTCCAACATGTCTCTATTGCTCTCAAGAGACTCATGTTAAGTAAGGCTACACGATGTCTGCAGAGTAATCTACAGTGAGCTGACAGCCTATTGAGGAAATCCTGCACAGTGAGTATTTATGACACCTCTGATTACTTAGCAATGTATTGACTTTTAACGTTTATTATGATACAGTAATGCAGACTGTCTAACTGCATATGGATGGCACAGACAAGAACACATTTTTGTATATCATATCACTTTGTTTAAAGATAGGAACTTCCATCTTCATTAGGAACAATGCAATAGTAGATTAGTTCTTGAATCTCACCAATAGTGAGTGTTTCTGTGGTATGGAAATGATCATCAAAATGACTAAAACTCCCACAGAGATTATGTAAGATATTTGTTCTGCATTTGACAGGTTAATTATAAAGATGAGGAGGATCTCAGTACTACTTGATTTGTCCATGTATTTGACAAATACAGAACCATAATTAATACTAGAAATGTAGTCAAATAATGACCACTAACAGTAATCAAACCAGCTAGGAAGTTAAGTGTTCCACCCTACAAAATTAGCTCTGTAGGTTGATTTTTGCATATTCTTTCTGATAGTCATTGTTCAAGAACCTGCCCAACTAAAAACAGCCACAAACACAATTAATAATTTCAAAATGCAAACTATGCATTCAGAATGCTTGGCTAATAAGGAAAATTGAGTGTGCAAAGAAATTGAACATAAGGTTTGAAATGCGCCTTTAAATAGGTAGCCTAGCGCATTATCATTTGTGATGAGAAAAAAAACCTGATTTTGTTTTCATGTTACCATAAAGATATTAGAATATGGGCATTTGAAAACCTTCTTTCTTTCTTTTTCCTTTTTCCAGATAAGATTATTTTCAAAAGTCTGAATTCCCACAGATCAAATTCACATCAAAGGAAATAAAGGTGTTTAAAGCAACGAGTGTGCAGTCCCTCCGGCAGCATAATCCTGTGGCAAAGTGTGTAGCCATTCCAGCAGCATCCGGACAGCTGCACAGAATCCCAATCTGCCTAATGGTCTGTCAGGTCTCAGTGCTGCACAGCCCTCATACACTTTGGCACACAGGTTTAGCAATACCTATCCAGGCTGGCTGCACTACTGCCAGAAAGAGCCTGAGCTTTTGGGTCCAAGGGAAATGGAATCAAAACCTTCAGGGAAGAATATATACCTTATTTAAAATGAACTATTTTAAAACCATCCTGCTTTTGACTAATTTAAGAACATATCACATGATTCCCTTCAAAGATGAGGCTATTTTAGTATGCCTGTAAGGAGACTGAATATTAAAGTATTCAGTGCTTTTCTCTTTATGACTGAAAGTGCACTGAGGCATAATTCTCTATGGTTTGACACAGATGTGTATTTTGTAATGATAATGGTCAGTCTTTGCTAAGATAGGGGATGTTGTCTGAAATACTGATGAACCACCTTAATTGATTCTCTGGCATATTGTCGGATAGGTTGTAGTGTGTGGGTAGTAGAGAACAGAAGCTAAATACTATAAATCTTCACAATGGAAGTAAAACTTGCTTTGTAAAAATCATGTGTTTAGTTACTGTTACACCATGAAAAATGCTTAATGTGAAAAATACTTTACTAAAATAGGGAAAACTGACAGAAATGTTTCATCAATGGATTTTTGGGTTAGTGGTTATTTTTATTCACAGTACCAAGGAAACAGAACTAAGCATGCCAATTTCCATGACAATCTATGTCCTCCCTGTGTTCAATCAAACAATAGAACATATAAAGATTAAATCAATGCTGCTAATCACCCCAAACATGAGTGAATAATAATTTTACTTTCATTTAATGTATTAAAACTTTCCTTTCTCTAAATGGTTAGCAGAAAAATGTGAAAAAGAGCACTAATAATATTTTGTAATATATTGTTGATAAAATATTCACATAAAATATGTTTCTGTCTCTCTGTCATTTATCTACCTATTTTCAAACCTGTCTATGTATTTAGCTCATGTTTCCTTTAAGAGCACAGCATTTGTTGTTGACCTTAGAATTCATGGAGGTCTTTCTCATTTAGATTGGTCAGTCGCAATTTTGAATAAAAATTATTTATCCTGCAGTAAAGCAAGGAACTCTTGGAAATTGTTATAACTATTAATTCCCTTCAACCCCTTTTTTTCTCTTTGAGAGACTATTTCCTTTTTTAAGTAAATATATTCTCAGGAATTTTACACCTACATCTCACTATAGTTGTCAACATAGAAAGAATTAGTACTTACAGTGTAGGGATCATATTTTCCTCTTCTTAGGGGATTCACACAATTTTATAGTATATAGTAATGTATGATTGATAAATTTTTGTAACAGAATGATCAACATACATTAAGTATTTAGGGAGCCCCTACTTTGAGCTACCTAGAAATTGAGATATATTGGTAAACAAACTGAAACATTTAAAACATAACATTTTTATTAATTACTTAGGAATTTCATTCAATGTATTTTGATCCTATTCATTGCCTCAAATCCTCATAGATCCACCCCATATCCCTACCCACCCAGCTTCGCATTCTTGCATTCTTTCTCTATTGTTCTCTCTCTCTTTGTCTCTCTTAAACCTATTGTTTCTAGTTTGTGTTGTCCAACTACACTTGGGTAAACATATATCCAGTGTTCCATCATTGAAGAAAACTCTCTCTCTTCCTCCTCTCTCTCCCCCTCCACCACTCCCTCTTTGCCCATTCCCTCCCTTCCTAGTCCTCTCTTTCTCTCCCAAGAATATTCAAATAACAATAGTTTGAGATTGCATTTAGCTTGAACTTCTATTGGTTTTATGTATGCTGTCGCAACCACAGTAAGTTCATATTTGTGATTGCCCTGTTATATCCAGAAAACCTTGTTTCCTTGAAGTCATGCATCATCTCTGGCTTTTGTGATTTTTCTGCCCCCTCTTCTATGAACATTTTTGAAGCTTGAAGGGAGAAGTCTTATATAGACACCCCATTTAGGGCCAAGCACTTAGCAGTTTATTATTCTCTGCCTATTAAACAGTTGTGCATCTCTGTGCTGTAAGAAGATTCTCTGATGACAGTTGAAAGGTTTACTGATTTCTGGGCAGAGCAACAAGTTATTAGAAATGTCCACTTGGAAGAATAACAATAGTGAATTCCCCCAATTGCCAATGTCATATCTAGCTACTTGCTTCTTGGCTTCATTAATAGTACCAAGTATGAGCTCTATCTTGTGGAATGGGTCTTAATTCCAGTCAGAAAATGGCTGGATAATTCCATAACACTGGGGCTACTGTTCTGAGGGCATCCCTACAGATGTCACACAGAGAAGTGAACCCCACAAAGAGATAAGAATGAAAACCTGGTGTAGATTGACTTTTGTCAACCTGAATCAGACTTTGGGGAGTCTAATATCAGGTGGTTCATTATCTGAGTATTTAAAACACAGTGCAATTTTGGAAAATGTTTCCAGGCAATAATCAGTCAAATCAATACAATTACAGATGCACAATAAAGTTTAAGGTGTGAATACATAGTCTTTTACAAAGTTTATGTGATAGTAAGGATGGGTTCTGTAGCTAAAAGACCCAGAATCTAATGTGGTCACAGACTGATAGCATAGAAGTCAGCAGGTCATAAAGTACATGTGACATCTTCCCTAATAATGGGCAATGGTCTAGGGAGAGAAAAGTCTGGAATAATCATTCTGGGGAATTAGGGTGAGATCTATCCATACAGAGAGCAAAAAAGTCACCAGGTCATTAACAACTTCCACTCTCAGATTTCTGGGTGGAATGCAGGTATTTGAATTATATCTCCTCCATTGAAGAGACATTTCTGTGCTGTGAAATATTTAACTATATAAAGATGTGTTACATTTGTTTGTGTTATGGAATATTACTTTAACAAATATTCTGTGTAAATGTGTGTTACTTTTGTTTATGCTGTATTTGTTTAATTATGTAGTGATGAGTTGCATCTGCTTCACCTTGCCTGCCTAAGGCACCTGATTAGTATAATAAAGAGCTGAAAGGCCAATAGCTATGCACAGAAAGGATAGACCAGGCTGGTAGCAGAGAGAATAAATAGGAGGAGAAAACTAGGCTAAGAAAAAGGGAGAGATATGAAAGATAAGAGAATGAGAAGAATAAAGGGGACATGCCAGGGGCAGGAATCCAGGCAGACACTAGCCAGACAGATATAAGAAGCAGTGAAAGTACAGGAGGAAAAAACAAGTAAAAAGCCCTAAGGCAAAAGGTAGCTAAAGATAAAGAGGGTAATTTAAGTTAAAATGGCTAACCAAAAATGTGCTTAAGCTAGGCCAAGCATTCATAACTCATGATAAGTCTCTGTGTCATGATTTGGATGCTGATTGGTGGCCCAAAAGGAAAAGCCTGGTATACCCCTGCATGATTACCATCCCTACTTCTCTTAGTGTTCCTCTGTGAGTACATGGACCTCTGTGTCTCCAACACTGTTCTTCCAGTGAGTGTGTCTTTTCAGGGAGGTCATTACTGTAGCTCATATGATTCAAAGCTAGGTGATATTCCTGATTACTTTTTATCCTCCACCACTATGAACATTGACCAGTAGAGATGGAGCTTCTAGTAAGTAACTACTTGATTTCTACATTGTTATGACAAAAGTGAGTAGTGTTTTCAACAATACATTTTTACCATAAATTTCTAGACACAAACAACATTGGTAATAGCTTATAATGTTTAGGGTGTCTTTGGATTCTCATTGGCCAGCAGCTCAAAAGAGGTAACTCATTCCTGGTATTGGTACTATATAATAGGTAGGTGGAATATTGTCCACCTATCATCATATGGTGACTCCATTTAAACTCCTTATATATGTATACATTTTAACAATCTTCTATGATAGTAAATTTTCATATGGGTTTTTCAAAAGGACTTTAGTGATAATTACCCCCCCCCCCATATTCACTCTTCTACACTAGCTTTCTACTCCCATCTCACTTAGCTCTTTATTTTCAGTTTTCCATTTTAGGACAATATATTCTATTTCTTCTTTCATGCAATTTCTTCTCCTTTCTCCCTATTCTCATACTATCCATCTTTCCTATGCTGACATTCTTTTTTTATATTCTTTTATATTTCTTTCAAAAAATTTTACACTTCCTCCCCTTCTCCCAGTCCCTTCCCGCTCCCCTACTAACCCTCCTCCCTCCCACTGCTTCCTTAAGAGGGGGCAGGGTACCCTGCCCTGTGGGAAGCCCAAGGCCCTCCCCCCTCTATCCCGGCCTAGGAAGATGTGCATCCATATAGACTAGACTCCCAAAAAGCTAATACATGCAGAAGAGATAGGTTCCAGTGCCATTATCATTGGCTTCTCAGTCAGCCCCCATTGACAGCCACATTCAGAGATTCCGGTTTGATCATATGCTCATTCAGTCCTGGTCCAGCTGGATTTGGTGAGCTCCCATTAGATCAGGCACACTGTCACAGTTAGTGGACAAGCCTCTCCCGGTCCCGATTTCCTTGCTCATCTTCTGCCACCTTATGTTCTTCGACTGGACCTTGGGAGCTCAGTCCATTGCTCTGAAGTGAATGTGGGTCTCTGTCTCCATCTCCATCCATCAGACGAAATTTCTATGGTGATGGTCAAGATATTCATCAATGTGACTATGGGACATGGCTAGATCAGGCACCTTCTCCTTTGCTGCCCAAGTACCTAGCTATGCTGACATTCTAAATGAAGCATATGTGTCTAAAGCTTAAAGGTTAACATCTGCATATGAATCATGCTACGTTTATCTCTCTGGGTCTGAGTTACCTCACTCTGGATGATCACTTGCAGTTTTATCCATTTACCTGCAAATTTCGTTTCTCTCTTTTAATTTTATTTATTTTATACGCATGAGTGTGCATGTACCATGTGTGTGCCCACTGCTCTTGGAAATCAGAAGAGGGCATCAAATGCCCTGGAACTGTTACAAATTCTGAACCATCATGTGGATAGTAAGAACCAAATTAAGGTAATCTGCAAGAGCAACTAGTGTTCTTAACCACTGATCCATATCTCCATTCACAATTTATTTTTCTTAACAGAAGAATAATATTCCATTGTATAAAAATACCTATTCAATTCTTGAGGTCTCAGTTCTTGAGGTCCTAGCTAGAGCAATAAGACACCAAAGGGAGATCAAGGGGATACAAATTGGAAAAGAAGAAGTCAAACACTCACTGTTTGCTGATGATATGATAGTTTACATAAGTGATCCCAAAAATTCTACCAAAGAATTTCTACAACTCATAAACACATTCAGCAATGTAGCAGGATACAAGATTAACTCAAAAAAAATCGGTAGCCATCCTGTACACAGATGATAAAAGGGCTGAGGAAGAAATCAGAGAATCAACACCCTTCACAATAGCCACAAATGGCATAAAATATCTCGGTGTAACTCTAACCAAACAAGTGGAAGAGTTATATGACAAGAACTATAAATCTTTAAAGAAAGAAATTGAAGAAGACACCAGAAAATGGAAAGACCTCCCATGCTCTCGGGTAGGCAGAATTAATATAGTAAAAATGGCAATCCTCTCGAAAGCAATCTACATATTCAATGCCATGCCCATCAAAGTCCCAACAAAATTCTTCAAAGACCTTGAAAGACTGGTACTCAACTTCATTTGGAAAGGCAAAAAACCCAGGATAGCCAAAACAATCCTGGGCAACAAAAGAACTTCTGGAGGCATCACAATCCCTGACTTCAAACTCTACTACAGAGCTACAGTACTGAAAACAGCCTGGTAATGGCATAAGAACGGACAGGAGGATCAATGGAACCGAATAGAAGACCTGGATATCAATCCACACATCTTCGAACACCTGATATTTGATAAAGAAGCAAAAAATATCAAATGGAAAAAAAGAAAGCATATTCAACAAGTGGTGCTGGCATAACTGGACATCAACATGTAGAAAAATGAAAATAGACCTATATCTATCGCCATGAACAAAACTCAAGTCCAAATGGATCAAAGACCTCAACATAAAGCCAGCCACACTGAACCTTATGGAAGAGAAAGTAGGAAGTACACTGGAATGCATTGGCACAGGGAACCACTTCCTAAATAGAACCCCAGCAGCACAGACACTGAGAAAAACAATTAATAAATGGGACCTCTTGAAACTTAAAAGCTTCTGTAAAGCAAAGGACACGGTCAACAAGACAAAACTACCGCCTAAAGAATGGGAAAAGATCTTCACTAACCCCACATCAGACAGAGGTCTGATATCCAAAATATACAAGGAACTCAAGAAATTGGACACCAAAAGAACACATAATCCAATAAAAAAATGGAGTACAGACCTAAACAGAGAACTCTCAACAGAAGAATCTAAAATGGCTGAAAGACACTTAAGGAAATGTTCAACATCCTTAGTCATCAGAGAAATGCAAATCAAAACGACTCTGAGATTCCATCTTATACCTGTAAGAATGGCCAAGATCAAAAACACTGATGACAACTTATGCTGGAGAGGTTGTAGGGAAAATGGAATACTTCTGCATTGCTGGTGGGAATGCAAGCTGGTACAATCCCTATGGATGTCAGTGTGGCGATTTCTCAGAAAATTAGGAAACAACCTTCCTCAAGACCCAGTAAAAGTACATATTTTCATAATCCATTCATCAGTTGATATGTATCAAGGCTTTTTTTCTATTTTCTGGTATTATGAATAGAGCATCAACGAACATAGTTGAGTAAGTATCTCTGTAATTATTAAGATACAGAGTCCTTTGAATATGTACCCAAGAGTTATAGATGGATGGTGTGTTAGATCTATCCCTAGCTTTTTAAGGAATGCCACATAAATTTCCATAGTGTAAAAATGTATTTTTTTCCTATACCAGCATTAAATTAGTGTTTCCATTTCTGTGGAATCTACTCCAGGATCTGCTATCATTTCTGTTTTTAATTTTGGCTGTTCTGACTGGGATAAAAATCTGCAACTTGTTTTGATTTGCACTTTCTTGAAAACTAAGGATGCACAAGTAAAAGCTTTGCTGAATTTTCTATTATAGGATAGTGGAGGTGAAGACAATAAGCTAGTAACACTTCATGGTATATTAAACGGGGAAAGCAAAGTAGGGGCAGAATAAATGTGATAAAAAAATGACTGTACAAGGAGGTGAAGAAGAACATTGAAAGGTTACTCTCAGTGTATATTAGAACTAGAAACACTTTATTCTATTTTGTGGCTTTATTTTAAACAATATTTTAGTATTGTCTTTCCAACTAAATTCTTACATTTAAACACATTTTGTCTTTTTTCTTTTCTTTTTTACTTTAGCTCTAACCTTAATTATGGTCCATAATTTTGTCCTTAAGTTGACTAGGAAATAAACAAATCTGACATTTCTGATTATTTGTGAATGTGCAAAAATGACAAGGAAGAAAAATGATTGCATTGATAAGGTGAGCGAATGTATATGAACTATGTTTTTTTTCTTTTTTTTAAGTGCTTGATTCAAGTCCTAGAGGAAGGTTCACAGCAGGTTCTATTTTATTTGAGCAAGTTTGCTGTAAGCATCCCTCTGATATTTGGTATATACTAATAAAATAGATTTAATGATTTTCTGAAGGTACCATAGAGGGAAAGTGCTATATATCTTCTAGAATACTGCAGAACATTTTTCCCTTTAGATTGCACACTAAGATTAGATTTGTCTTAAGGATCTGTTAAACTTTACATTTAAAATACACTTCTCAATAATTCTGAAAACTTTGCTAAATTTTAAAATAATAGTGTCGCTTTTCTCATTATATTGTACTGATGGCAGGCTCTTTGCTGTCATTTATTCTTAAATTCTTATGTTCTATAAGCCATATAGCACCTGCTCCATCGCTGGTCTACCTTTTATTTTTCTCACACCCATACTTTTGTGCACAGTCACCCTGGATTGTTTTTTTTTCTATACATTGTTTTGTTTTATTTTTTCCATTCAAGAACATAATTAAAGAAATAAAATTTTTAGCTTTCTTCCCCTTCTCCCGGTCCCCTCCCACTACCCCCCCACCCCTCCTCCCTCCCCCTTCTTCCTTGAAAGAGGGCATGGTGCCCTGCCCTGTTGGAAGTCCAAGGCCCACCCCCATCCCTCCCGGCCTAGGAAGGAGTGCATTCAAAAAGACTCGGTTCTCAAAAAGATAATACATGCAGAAGAAATAGGTCCTGGT